>ML806993.1:0-10309 GCA_009831015.1 Picea engelmannii | reverse complement strand
TCTTTTCTATTGGTCTTGAGGATTCTTTATGGGGTATTCTGATTCTAATTGACCATCACAGAATGATCCTAGTTTATAACTAAGAAGCTTCCCAAAAAAATCCCTTAAAAACTATCGTCCCCTCTGGTAAACCAGAAGGAAACGCAGTACACAGAGTGTACTGTGCAGTCTCACTAGAGATAGCTCAATAGATGAATGCAATACTAAGGTGTTTGCAACTTGAGACTAAGCAAGATCTATGGTTGTGTGTCGTAAACTTTATTCATTCGATCTAACATCTAGTTATAACATTCATTCTATGCATACATGTGGAATACCAGATCAACTAAGTTGCTTCATTTATCTACCATTCATCAACTAATCATACATAAAGAGGCATCCAGTCATTCACATAACACAATTTTTACTATGGTTTACCCCCTCCTAGGCTATGTCCACAAAGATCTGTCTCTCAAGATTTTATTATGGTTCAGAAATATATCAAGTTAGGTGTGTTTACATTCTTGGATATCACCCTCCTCAACAGGCTCCTCAATCCCTGCGAGGCTCACTAGATCGTACCAGACTCCTCATCCTGCGATCTAACCCTCGATATCATTTCACTCACTCCTTCCTTAGCTCACCAGTTCAATGACACATACATTTCTTACAATTGTCTTCTTCTCTCCCATTCTCTCCCCCTCCATATGTCACCTACTTACTACTTATTTATATTCTTGGATCACCATCCATTACAATGCATTACAAAAACCCTAACCCTAGTGTTGTTAGGTATTCCATTCATGCACGCTTCACATACCTCTCTTGCATGTGTTTCTTTTCCTTCCAACTATATTTTTCCTCTTGCATGCTTATCGTCCAAAAATATCCTTTATTTATGATTTGGCCTACATCCAATAGGCCCCTAGCACTGACATGTGGCTCGTTCTGAGCCACCTAAACCTTGTACACTTCTTCAATATCTCCTACAATAGACTGGAACTTCTCTATGAGTTATTTTTCTTGTGTTTGAGCCTATGTGGTCTTCTCCCTGAGTGCATCCAATACTTGCACGAAAATCTTGTCGTTGATCATATCTGCGCAATCTGCCTTAGTTTGTGCCATATTCTTCTTTGTGTCTTTCGCCTATGAAATGACCTTTTTTTCTCGCTTCTAAAGCAGTTCCATCTGAGTTTGGCTCTCCTTCTTCTATGTCTGCATGGCTATAAGTTCGACCTGTAGTTTCTTCATATATTTTTCTCTTTTGATGCGCTCTGTGATTGTCATCGTATGATGCCTCTCCTTTAGGTCTTGGATGATTGAGCTTATCCGTTCTTCTTCTTGGTCGTACTACTGGACCTATTGATCCTCTTCAAGATTTGTCCAAAGTTGTGTTTCCTTCTCGAACAAGTCGGTCATCGAGTGGACTTGTCACTCCATCCCCTTTATCTGCATGGTTTCTTCTTGCCTCCTTTTTTCCTTCACCTCTAGAGGAATGGTAGGTACGAGTTGTTCCCGAAGTTAATCGATCTCCTTCATGTATTTATCAATTGTCTATACAATCTGATCAATCTTTTGTGTCGTTGTGAGCTCTGTTGTCTATGCGCTCTTTGGAAGTTTCTCATATGCTACTACCAATTCTTGTTCCAGCCTATCTGTGCATTCTTTCTCATATTTGGTCTTGACCTTGACCTGCTTGAGTACCAATTCCAACTCCTCTCAACTATCCTTTGTCTGCTACAATTCCACTGCGTCTATGTGTGCACGCAACTATACCTCATGTGTGACATTGAATTTTAGTTTATACAAGGCCTTGGTTGGTATCAGCATCATCACCAAATTTATTTGATACAAATCATTCAGAGGTGTCTGACCCACAATTTCATCCATGCACAGCATGTTGGATGTGACAAGAAATGTTGAGCTCAGTTGTGTTGTCATTTGGATCTTGTCCTGCTCGCTCGATCCAACCTTGTCTCCTGCATGTGATGTTGATGGGACTGTTTATATGCCTCTGTCAACCCCCTGTGTTTCTTTGAGTTGTTGGTGTAATATCCCTAAGGTCAAACCCAATTATAAATGTAAATGAAAATGTACTTAAGTTGGTGAGTTGTCTGACATCATTTTGTATGCACCTTTCCTGGCATAGTGCACGCATGTGTTGTGCAGTGAAATGATGAAGTGTGCACATTCCAGGATACCACACGCAACATATTAAGTGTGCACGATTGTGAGGCCAACAAGCCTTTGTGTATATGCTATGTTTTATAGGTTGGTTAGCCAGTTATTATAAGCTAGGATGCTTATGTTTTGATTAGGCTCGAGAACCTAGATGTTGAAGGCCAGTGTGCCCGTTTTTGTACATGTCTCATAATTAATATAAACTACATCATTGTGCATAGACCACCCATGATAAAAGAGATGGGGAACTAAACTCCACTAGTTAGGGAAAGGATGGGGCCTAAAAGTTAAGGAAAAAGGCTAAGATAGGGAGCTTAATCCAAAAAGGAATATTATATTAATATTTCTTAAATCATAAATTATGGATAATTATTGTATCCTAAGTTCTAAAGTTGGGGACAAGTGGGCCAAAGTAGCTCCCAACATGATAAGTGTCAATTTGGGGACATGCATACATATTGTTGGGACTTAGTTCATTTTCCCATATTTCCCTTCATCTTTTCCATGATTCTTCCCATCATTCCTTCGATCACTCAGTCATCCAGTCATTCATCCATGAGCATGCACACACCCATTCAACTATCCTTTGTATCTTCATGATTGTACCTGAACCTGTATCCATAGCCATTTTTGTGTTGGTGTACCTGGTTATCTTGGGAAATGGAATGAAGAAGCGGGTTGTCAGGCTCGTGGAATATTGAAGAGGTGGGTTGTCAAGCCCGTGAGAAATTATCTGGGTGAGAGAATTGTTGGGGATTGATTTCCTTAAGGTGATGAACTACAACTGTAGTTCTCTGATACTTATTGTCTGGCCTATTGCTAAATCCTGAAAAGGAAATGGGGCAGTTGAAGGATTGTTGAGAAGAGAAGGGGCACACTTCCTAGGGAGGGACAGGCATGTGGGGAATGAGGGAATGTAGGTTCTTAGTTTGAATTGGCACCTGAGACAGAGTCTTTCCTGTTGTCTATGAGCCTTTATCCTGGTTAGGAATCCCTTTACCTGGGTGGAGTTTAGTCCCATGTTGGCGGTGACTCACTGTTGAGAGTGATGAATAGTGTGGTCTAAGGTTGGGAGGTTCGTGGAAGTTCTGCACACAATTGGTGACATTCTTACCAAGATAAGTGCCAATTGTGTGATAAATCTATATGCTGCATTGTTATTTACGTGCTTATTTTTATGGGTTATCATATGTGTGGTTATATCTGTGTTTATTTTTATGGGTATTTCCTATATATGTTGCATGTATATGTTTATTATTATTTTAGTGTGAATCCATGTATTTACAGATGTATTTGTATGTTTATGTTTCATATATAATGCTTCTGCGAGAGTTCTCTGTGTGTATATTTTAATTGCATGTAGTTCGAAAAATTTATGTGCCATAGCTGAGTTGGATACTAGGTATGTTACAGTATGTTCTGGAGTGAGAACAGTAAGAGTTATCTAGCATAGCGTGGCTCGACATGAATGGCCGAGGATGTTGCAACATGGTATAAGAGCTTCAATTTTCAAAACTGAACCTAGATGGGCCGAACAAGTTGATTTGAAGTGAAATTTCACAGAGGAGTAATTTTGAAGTGGCCAAATTTCAAGTCACAGAACACTCGTGGTAAATTTTAGAAGCAACGACGCAGAATTGGGGAAAGCCCCAATTTATGTTGTTACATTGATGAGAAAATTGAGAAATCCAGCCATGCGATGAGATACTCTTGATTTAATATCTTTTCTAGCAAATTCGGATCTAGAATGGGTCGAATTTGAAGTTACAATGAAGCCATGGCAGATGGAGCAAATTTAGTAATTAAAATTTTGAATTCGTGAATTTATTTTGGGGAAAATTCGTTTCAAAAATGTCAACCCACAATGATTTGTTGTTGCAGAGGTTGGTGTTATCGAGGTGAAATTGAACAAATTTTGTGGTTGCAAAAGGTCTATGGTAAATTGGGGAAAAATTTAAGAAAAAGCCCCAATTTCTGCAGCGGAATTCACAAGGAATTGTTGCACATAAAAGTGAATGTGCATAGGTGGGTGCACTAAAAATGCATAATGCGCAATGAAAAGATTGTGATAGGTAAAATTCATCACTATGCGGTAAGATATTGGCGTGCTGATGCGCGTGCTAAATTTTGGTGACGCAAGGAAAAATGTTAGTGTCCAGGTGTGCACGCTAAATTTTGGTGCCGTGCGGAAAAATGTTAGTGTGCAGGTGTGCACGCTAAATTTTGGTGCCGTGCGGAAAAATGTTGGTGTATAGGACCACACGATAAATTTAGCATTGCGCAGTGTGCACACACATAATAATGACACGTTGTTGACGGGCGAAATTGATCGCTCGTCAACTGGAGGGGTGGATCTGGTCTGGGGTTGTCTAAATAACCCAAGCCTTTTGGATTAATCCACTACGACGGGTTTAGTAGCTCCGTTGGCCGATCTAAGTCCTAGGAAAGTAAAAACACTAAGCTAAAGAAACTAATCTAAGTGAAAAACAACTACTGCAAACTATATACAAATCTAAAATATATATACCATTTACTAACTAATATTATAAAACAATAATTCTACTTATTAAATGTTCAGTTATCAATACAATTAAATCTTGACTATATATACAGCATTTACAAGATACAAATTTTGATAGAAATTTGAAAAATCATTTGTGAATTGTCTTATGAAAACGAAGCTATTATTTTTTGATTTTTATAATTTTTATGAGAAAGAAATAAAATGAAAGTTATCTAAGCTAAACAATTAAAATAACAATCCTAACTGTAAATCTGAACTATAGAGATGAACAATGAGACGCGTTCAGATTACAAGAAATTTATATATTAACTAAACTAATTGAATAACACTAACACACTGACCTGTAGTAGCGCTTCCTATTTGTCCTGTGCACAGTATTCGATTTAGCTGTTTGATGGGGGAAACCCGCACTAGATTTTCCAAAAGATTCTCGTAAATTGGAAACAACGACGCTCTTGAATACGAATGACAAAACAAATGAGAGATATAGCAACAACAATTTTATATTTTACAAATAATTACATCAAGATAAATCCTTCTGCAAATATTTGTACATAACTGCTCATTCAACAACGAAGGTTAACCTTCTGTTCATTAAATTAAAACAGGGTAATTTTTGTAAGTAAAATGAGATACATCAAATATGGACAAAACTTAATTCATATTGCATCAACCTGTAACAAATATTGATATCTAAAGTATTCAATAATTTGATTACAAATTAAAATGCACAGAAACTTGAACAAAAGTAAGATAAATTGAAGCTAAAGTTGTACAACAAATCCACTTCTATTCGATTATGTATAATCATCAGCCCATAGTCTTTGTTCTCCAAACAATGATGGATTATTTACAAAAAAGAATAAGTATATAAAGGCCACAGGATAAAACATTCCTTGTGGAAATTATCAAAAACTGTTTGCAAAAAATATGGGAACAATCTCCCAGATTGCTATTCCTATCTAAGACTAACAACCTAATCCCAAAACTGTGTAACAAAAAGCATGTTCTAAAACTGCCATAATTGATCCAATTCCCATTGAAATTCGTGAGTACCTATAGATGCACAAAAAAAAACAATTTTAGATTGTGTTTAATTGTAAAATCAACAGAAATTAGAATTTTATGACTAGCTACAGAATCTCACGATTCTGTAGCTGGTCATATTTACAAACAGAATCGTATTGAATCAATTTAATCAAAACAGAACTATATTTGATTTATCAAACAAATCTTTTATACTAATTCAACGCAAACACAATCGTTTATGCCAATTCAAAACAAACCAAATCGTTTATGCTAATTCAAAACAAACAGAATCGTTCTAAAAACATTGTTGAAATATCATACCTTAGTTGTAGGGATACGATTCGGTCAGGCTAACTTTGAATTAACAATGGCAGTGGTTGCCTCAACAATTTTGAACACGATAGAGCCTGTGGTCTTTTGCCTCTTATTCTTAGCTTGCAGTCTATCATTTTCCATAGAAAACACAGTCACCCAGACCTCCAAGGACTTAATTCGGGATTGCAACAGAGGGACATCTGTATAGTATCGTTCGAGCCAAGAGTTGCATTCAGTGCACTGTGGTCGATCGGGCCGTGCCATTACAGGTGAGGAATATTTTAAATTGCCAGGGGTTTCACTGTCAAAATTGATCCTGGGGAAGTTGGGGTCATCCTTAAGGCATGGTGGGAGGTTGGATACGTAGTCATAGGGTTTGACAGAACATAGCCCGTGTGAGTATGGGTACTCCTCGGTCAGAAATCGCTCAATCTCATAATCTGAATCTTCACTCAAAACAATAGGCTTATGATATGTGTTTTGTTTGGGCTTATTATGAGCACACCTAGATATCCAGCCCGCAGCCTTCCTACCCTTGCTATTGACATCGGTATTGCCCCCCGCCCCTTTTTCTTGCAGGCCTCTTAACAGGCTTAGCACTATCTTTTAAACATGAGTCGGGAATGGTGTCGGGTAGGTCATCATTGGGGTAGGTTGAGGGTTCGATAGCGGGTAAGAGTGTAGGAGGTGGAATGACATGCCCGACAAGGGTTTCGGTGACCACAGTCTTGTCCACTTGACCACATTTATGAGTGGCAAAGCCATTCCTCAACAGGAAATCTTCCCAACAGTCACCACTCAACCTCAAATGATGAACAATAACGATTTTAATCAAACAGTGATGGAAGAGGCTGGAGTCAGCCTTCTCCCTCTTAAATCATTTAACCATTTTATACAGACTGCGAAGGAGGTAATGAGGCATATTCAAAGGGAAATCTATGAAATTCATAAGCAGTCGGAGATGGTAAAGAAACACTAAACCATATCTACCTTCGCAAGTAACGAATTTCTTAACAATGGCCAACAAATCATGCCATTGATACTTAAGGGCTGTGACTGGCATACCTTTGTCACAACTGATAATTTTCCTCGAGTTAAACAGGAGCGGCCATGGCACTTCATCCACCTTCGAATTCTTAAACCATTTCCGCTCCTTGGATGGCAAACCTATGTCCAAGATGAGGAATTCCTTGTTCAATTCGAGTTGGATGTCTCCAACTTTGGCCCTGCATCCATCAAATGTGAGGGCAAACTGCTGAGTGACTACGAGGTTGAAACCCTCGAATTTTTGAATGAAAACTAACCAGCCATTACTCTCCAGGTCCTCACAAGCGTTATCAAATAACAGTAGCGTTTGGATGCCATTGGGTTCTATGCGCACTACAGGAGCCATAGGAGAGAGCACACAGTCAATAGGATAAACGGTGAGGGGTTTGGACAGGGTAGACACAGGATCAATTGCCCGCAGTTTTCTCAAAACAAGCAGAGGTAGCCCGAGGTGCAAGGCAAACGTTAATGCTTATGCGTGCGAGGGTGGTGGAGTGGATTGAAACCAGGAAAAACATTCATGTTGGCATGTACAATCAACGATGCCTTTATAATAGTTTCATTCAAATCACAATCAAAGCATTGTAACCCAAATATCAAATGGATTATCACATAATCGCATGACCAAAACTTGATCCGAATGTTCAAATCAACAATAGCATTTGTATGATTTAAAACAAAACAACATGTCGAATATTGCACCAAAGATTTAATCATAAAATTAATGCGTTCTATGAAACCATTGCACCAACGGTTTAATAAAAAACACTAAAAATCATTGCATCACAAACTTATAAATTGAAACCATATTAACAAAAATGCAAAGTGAATAAAGGTTTGGTGTTTTGACACATGTATAACCTTTAGTGAGATAGGGGTGAAACGACCACATGAACAAAAGGATTCATAACAATCCGGAGATGATTTTAATGCCATCGACATGAATTGCAACTCAAGGTTTTCACGCTTGCAGTCATGAAAATGAAAACGAAAGACAGGTATGCGAAAGCCAAAGATAATAGTGTCGTTTTATTTTAAAGAATTGCGACGAGTATTGAGTGTTCAAAACCCTTGTGTAGGCAGCTTATAAGGAAAAGATAAAATTGCAAAATGGCTGCCAACACGCATGTGGTGTGCATAGTGTTAGCAGAGCACAGAAGAGTTTTGTTGGTGCGTGCGCAATGTGGGTATATGTTGTCGCGCGACAATTTAGTTAGTGGTGCACACAGAGTTTTGGTGTGCGGTGGTGGCATACTAAACTTTGGCATGGTGTAGCATGTAGAGTACAATGTGTGTGGAATATCAGTGATTGATACAAAAACTGCGCGCAACAAGTAATAGTGCAAGAACCAAAACTGCGTGCGATGGATATTAGCGCGCGACACAAAAGTAGTGTGCGCAAGTTATTAACGCGACACAGAAGTGATACACAGTGGTTTTAAGGTGCAGGAAGCATGATTTACCTTGTGTTGTTGTTGTGAATGGTGAATACAGGTGCACAGATTGAAGTTTGTGGACACAAATTTGTTTGAAGGGTGAACAACAACAAAAAACCAGTGATTTTCTATGACGTTTTATATCATTTGAACGTAATCTTTTTGCAGTGCATTTTTGAGGCCCTTAAGAGTGTTTTTAGCAACTCAAAAACCACGAGACAGAGGTGTTCCAAAGTTATATTGTTCCTCTACAAATGAAATAAAAGAGCTCAGAGAGATCTTTATAATGATGTAAATCATTCGTCAAACGGATCTTTTATGAGAAATTTACAGCTTAAACAGTGAAGGGTAAGTTTTAAGACCCAACTAACTTCAAAGAGCCATAAATTTATGCTCCAGAATCATATTGAGGCACAGGAGAAGTCAATGGAAATATATTGAGCCATAGAAGACAGCCCCAGAGTTCAATTAAATTTTTGGGCATGTTAAAAGTGTTTAATATGGAAAATAAAGTACCTGTAGCATATCAATTACAATATGGTATTTTGGGCCTAGAACTTCAGCAGGATGTAACTGGCATACCGGAACCCAAAAAAAGGTGAAACTTGGAGAGAGTGTACATAAGATGTATATTAAGAAACCCAATTGATATCCTATGACAATTCCAAAGGATTAGGTGCAACAATGCATATTTACAGTGCAGATTTGCGCCAAGTTGAAAAATGGACAGAAAAATTAATGGGCAATTTTTAAATAGCCATAACCTTTTGCTCAAGACTCAGAATCAAGCATGGGAGAAGGCATTGGAAGGGTCTTGAATAGTGGAATCTAAATATCCACCCAAAAAATTGATCTGGGTACTCCATGTTTTAGGAACTCAGAAGAAAGAATTGTCATATGTATTATTGAACGATAATGGTTCATATTTTCATGAAATTGTTCAAACAGTTAGTCTGACAAAGTTTTGTTGGTTGAGCCTGTAAGGGTGTAGACTGATTGGCAAGTGCCATGTAAATGGAAGGAAATATGTAAAAAAATCTCTCAAGTTTGATTCTCACCTCAATTTATCCAGAGGGTGTGCTTGTGGGCGGTGTGATTCCTCCCTAGGGGTTATAAGGCAGTCAGCAGGATTCGACCCCATGTCATGCGAGTATGATACTATCATTATTACCGATTCCCCTAGTTACCAAAAAAAGAGAAATTTTTGTTGGTTCCACATTATGCAAAGTTAAAAACAACTAGATCAGATCAAGATCAACACAAAGTCCATAGTAATGGAAGAGGCACAGGGGACTTATAGTCGGGAGGATGATATTAGAGGCATGGATGTCCATTTGGGCATTGAAGGAACAAACTCCAATGGACATGGAGATGAAAGAAATGAAAACATGAATATGGTAGAGACCATTAAAAATTTGCAGAAGGATGTCCAAATCCATAGAGCTGATAATGAAATGCTTATGAGAGCCAAGGAATAACAGGATGACTTCAACATGAAGTTATTGCAGAGCTTGAAATGAATAGAAAAGAAATTGGACAAGGAGAGTGGCTCAAGCAAATCAGGGAGTCACAAGCCTTCTGATGAGAAACAAAAAGAAAGAAGTTTTATCAGACATCACCATCACTACCCAAGGCATTCCAATAAGAGAGTGAACAACATCTAAAGTCCATCCCCTATCAGAAAGCATAAAAGGTCTGGGGAGGATGAGCTACAAGGAGAAATGAACAAAATCAAACCTCCTACATTTGATGGTGAGCACAAGAAGGATGAAAATGCAAAAACATGGTTGTTGGGCAT
>ML806992.1:87303-121706 GCA_009831015.1 Picea engelmannii | reverse complement strand
ATCGCCAGATGTATGGAATGCCAGAAGGTCAAGGCTGAGCACAGACACCCAGCAGGGTTGTTGCAGCCTTTACCTATTCCTGAGTGGAAATGGGATGTGGTAACAATGGATTTTATCACAGGATTGCCCAGAACAAACAAGCAACATGATTCAATCATGGTGGTGGTGGACAAGCTTACTAAAGCTGCTCATTTTATTCCACTGAAAACCACCCACAGAGCAGCAGATGTTTCTAATATCTTTTTAAAAGAAGTTGCACGCTTGCATGGAATTCCTAAGACAATTGTGTCTGATAGAGACCCAAAATTCACTTCGAATTTCTGGAGAGGACTGTTCAAGGGATTCAGAACGAATATGAACTTCAGTACAACATATCATCCCGAGTCTGATGGACAGACAGAGAGAGTAAACGGAGTAATAGAAGACATGCTGAGAATGTATGTGATGGATAAACCATCAAGGTGGGAAGACTACCTGCATTTGGTAGAATTCGCCTACAATAATAGACATCATGCATCTCTGAAGATGAGCCCATTCGAAGCACTGTATGGAAGAAAGTGCAACACTCCAGTGAGCTGGGATAATCCAGCTGACAGGGTAGTAGTTGGACCTGAACTACTCAAAGAAATGGAAGAGCAAATGATAAAAATCAAACGGAATCTGAAAGCTTCCCAGGACAGGCAGAAAAGTTATGCTGATAGTAACAGAACCCATAGAGAATTCAAAGTGGGTGACCATGTTTTCCTGAAAGTGAAAACTAACAGGAGTTCCCTGAAGCTGGGAAGTTGCACCAAGTTGGCAGCAAGAATTTGTGGGCCATTCGAGATCCTGGAAAGGATTGGGCCAGTTGCATACATGCTTGCATTACCTGCATCTATGACTGTACATAACGTGTTTCATGTTTCACTGCTTAAGAAATATGTACCTGATACTAATCATGTTATCGATTGGACTGTGATTCAGGTGGAACCAGAAGGTGTCCTACAAGTGCATCCTGTACGCATATTGGACAGGAAAAAAAAACTGTTCCGGAATCGAGCTATAGAGCTTGTAAAGGTCCAGTGGACCTGGTACGGTCCTGAGGACGCGACATGGGAGCATGCAGATGTTATGCGGGCAGAGTACCCGCATCTTTTTGAAAAGTTTGAAGAACTTGCAGATGCGATGTGAAGTGGCACTGAGGACAGTGCAAAAATAAGGGGAGGGGGATTGTAGTGTCCCCAAGGCCGAGCCCCGATGTAAACCATGATCTGAAAGAGATTGTAAATATGTGTTATAGGCTGGTGAGCCAAGTTTTGTATAAGTCGGTAGGCTTATGTGTTTGATTAGGCCAGAGAGCCTAAGGGTTGAAGGCCAAGGGCCTGGATTTTGTATCTGTATGTATGAAACACATCAATAAAATATAAACACCGCCAAGTGCAGACCGACCACGATGAATGAGTGATGGGGGACTGAGCATCCACAGAGTGGGCAAGAAACTAGGGGCTAGAAGGTGGAAAAATGGGCTAAGTGTTGAGCCTAGGGGGCTTAAGCCTGGGAAATAATATTTTAATATTATTTCAAAAAGAGACATGTGCATTTCTGTTTATCCTAAGTTTTGGAAACGGAAAGCGTGCAAAAGGGATGCAGGATGATGGAACACATGCAGTTCCAAGGGTGACAAGTGTCAGCCCTGGTGCATGCAGATAAAACGACCAAGATGAGCCGTGAGGGGGATTCCTCCTCCATTCCACCCGACTGCCTGAGCGTGTACATGCTCTGAGCAGTACGATTAACTCGACCTCTGCAAATAATACCTCGTGCATCCCTGAGAGCTGGAAAGCTTGTGATTGTTCTGAATAATCTGTACCACTCTGTCCTGAAGCCGTGACTGTGAGACCCATTTTCCATCGCCGAACCAGTTCGAGGAAGCCTGTTTCTGGCTCTGAGGAAACTGGTGTATTCCTCTATTCTGGAACGGGAAATTAAATAGTCTGTGTTGAATTCGGGAATAGCCTATGTGTGTGTTGAATTCTGAAAGGGAGAAACATCCTCTGTCTGAGCGTCGAGCCTATGTGTGGAGCCAATCCGTGAGACCATCCGTCATTGTTAAACCTGCTGGATAGCTCGTGTTTGTTTTCCCTGTGGGTTGTTGTAACCACACAGTACTGGACTGTGTGAGGCTTGTTGGCCTGTGAGCGACTCCTCCAGGTGAGAGAGTGTGCAGAGGGAGGAGAGAACTCCTGGAAGGAACCCTGTAGCTGCCATAGAGCCCGGAGATTTCCGGTCCAGTCTCTTCCTGTAACCCAAGGTAAGGGAGACTGGCAGCTGAAGGACTGTCCAGGTGACAGAGAAGGTGCACTCTCCTGGGGTGGAACAAGCATGTGGGGAATGAGGGTCTGTGGGTAGTGAGCATGGGAGATTCCTGGGAGAGCATTCTTCCTGGTGGTTGTGTATGAATGAATTCCCTGTAACCTCAGCTTGAGTCTGGATTCATTTCCCTGGGGGTGGAGCTCAGTCCCAGCTCGAGGTTGACCCACTGTTGAGTTGAGGAGTAATGCGGTCTACGACTGGGAGGTTCGTGGGAGGCCTGCATTTGGTTGGTGGATTTCACCACTGTTACAAGATAAGTATCTGACTATGTTCTTATCACATTTTGGCATGACTGTGTTGTATATATTATCATGTTTTCCGCTGTGTAAATGAATTACTATTGAATGCTATGGCTTGTTTAATTGTAGCAGTAACTTATATATTTTACTCTGAGATTTAAGTGTGTTTAATTGTTTAAATGCATGTGTTTTTAATGACTGTACGAATTATGTAAAAATCCATGTATAGAATGGTAACTGAGAGGTTCGAAAACCTCGGTAGTGAAAAGAGTACACTACATAAATTCTCAGCGCTGGAGGTAACACGACCATCGTGGAGGTTCGTTGTTGTTTGCTTGGATTTTTGCACTGCAGAAATATTATCTCTCTACACGACGAAGATAAATCGGAGCAACCTTCGGTCTGTGCATGTGATGTAGACTAGAAATCGGAACAACCTTCACACCTCTTGATCGTTCGATTCTCTGAAATTGTTAAGGATGCTGATATGCAGATTGACGGTTCTTGAAACAGATTCCCACATAACCCTGCAGAATTCATGGAAAAGAACTGTCAACAGATTAGTTGTCCAACTGCGTGCAAAGATTTTAGGTTAGAATTCGAATTTATCCAACGGCTCATTCAACGTTGGAGTTTTTGGTAAAGGGTCAAGTTTGCACGGAATATGCATAGAGAGTGGAGATAACCAGATTTCAAGATGTGCAATCTCTACTTGGTAATACCTCGACTTGGAAATTAATGAGGTGATCTTCATTTTTATTATTTTATAAATTTCCCTTTAAAACTCCTCTCTAAATTATAAAAGGTTATATGACGTTATTCCCAAGGCAGTGAAATAGTTAATTGGCATTATAAAAGGGTATATGACGTTATTTCCAAAGCATCATATGGTGAAATAGTTGAGAGGCATATAAATTTATGGTTCCACTAATTTAGCCATCTTTAGTTATAGAACATTACATTTCCTAAAGAACATTAAAGTATGGAGGGTTAACTTTATGAAAGATTTTCTAAGATTTTTTATTTGGGAGTAATAAGTGTATGAAAGATTTTCAACAAGTTTTTTATTTGGGAGTGATGAGTGATTTCATTAAGTTATAAAAAGTTATTTCAAGGGAAACTTAAAGAGTTATAAGATGTATTCTTTTTGCAATAGAACTTAAAGGAAGATTTTGATGTGTATTTAAGGAGTTATAAGAATGTTTGCAAATACAAAATTGTTTGTAATTGGAGTTATAAGAGTTTGCTATTTATTTGAAGACTTTTTTGTAAAGGTGTTATAAGGAGTTTTTTGGAAGTTATAAGGAGTTCTCTTTGACCCACCCAAAATTGAATAAGGGGGTCTCTCTTAAGATCTTAGTGCGTCTAAGTCATTGGTTATCCTGTAGATTTTTGGCAGCATTCAACGAACGATTGCTCTTTGCATGCACAACAGGATACAAAATTGAATTTTGTGGCATCAACATACAAGCATATCTCTTCCATATTCTGCATAATGGCAAGAATTGAAGAACTATTTACAATGTTGCGCACATTAATTAACTCAACTACAAAATCTACAATTGCAATAAACAAGTGCACCCACAACACAATGATTACTTGTTTACAAGTAACACAGAAGAAGATTGATATGTTCAAACATCAAAACAAGTTGTTGTCTGATGAGTTAAGTTTGCTTCGACACCAACAATGTGATTTTAATGATATCAAGGATGAGAATGAAGATGCTCAGTTGACTAGTTATGAAAAACATGAAGATCAGTTAGATGAAGTCCCTATGTCAGAAAAAGTTGCGGATAAATGTATTGTTTGACCATGGGAAGAATTACGATTTAAACGAAACCGATATGGACTATGATATGAAAATGATGCTAACAACCCTTTTCATATTCCTAATTATAGCGAACCTGTTTGCTTTCTGAGTGGAGGTTTTTTGAATGATGATAAGACGATAGAGCTTGTAGATATTGGTAAGGAACAGGTACAGGATATAGTTGATGATGATGTTGCTAATCGGTCGGATAAAGAACCCATACAGTGCAAACACTGTCACCGGTTTGGACATGATAATTCAAAATGTTTTGATCTTCACCCATGCAGATTTTGTGGGAAGAAAAATCACCCCTCAGTAAGGTGTCAAAAGCGCAAGCGGAAACAAATTCATTTTGAATGGTTAGGGAATTGGCATTGGCGTTTGGAAGCCAATCTATTGGAGCAGTCTTATCACTGGATTTATACACAAGTACAATCATACTTGATTGGAGACATTTCTATAGTTGATGGACATGAATGTTTTTCAAAATTTGATTATTTAGGGTATGATCGGGGCCAGTTGATGTAGTCTTATGAGTTGAAGATCGAGTCTCCAGACTCCGTCGAAAGATAGTTTGATATGCTAGATCTCTTCTTGGCCATACTTGCGAATGACGGTCAAAGAATTGGAACGACTTGTCCCCGACAGGGGGGAAATCTAGTTGAGTCAGGTTCCAAGTTTGATTTTGAGTCAGGTTCCAAGTTTGATTTAGAGCCTGTGAACAGATGATCAAGTATGCAACCTAGTTCTTGGTATGCAATCTTGTTCTTGAACATATTGTTGTTCATATGGTTTGTGGTCAGCTTAAATCCACCAATTGAGCATAAGACATCATGTTCTGCTTGTTACATTCTCAGATTTTTGAGCCTTGAGCTCTTGTTAGTTTATGGTCAACTTAAAACCATGCCATTTAGTAGAAGACATCAGCTTCTGCTAGACATTCGGTTTGTGGTCATTCCTGAAACCACCAGATGAGTTTGTGGTCAACCTTAAACCACCAATTTAGTAGAAGACATCAACTTCTGCTATTTTTTCAGAGTTCGGAGAGCATCTTCAACCAACTCTTTGAATATTCGCTTGACACATGTGATTGTCAAGTAGTGACAATTTTTCAGGCAAGAACGAACTTATGATTAAGGGGGGATGTTAAAACACTAATCATAAGTTAATTGGTTAGTTAAGTTAATTTAACTGTTATACAGTTACATGACAGTTATGGTCTTTTGTATTATATATGTACATCTTTGTACATGATTATTTACAGAAGCATTGATGAATAGAGTATGCCTTTTCTGTCAGTTTTTATTTATCTTTGTTCATCATGGTTTCTTGATTGCTTGAGTTATTTCCATTATGTCTCTGTTATTTTCTTCATTATGAATCTAACAAGACATAGTTACACAAACCAAAACTATGCTTGACCGTTCTATTAAACAAATAAATAAAGCATTTATAAATATACAAAGCTTTGTCTCAAGGTAGACAAATTACCTTGATCACACCATTTATTTGATTGAGAAAATATCTCAACCTCACACCAATCTATGAAACATCTAGTTGAAGAGAATCTCTCAAATCCAAGTGGTTCCAACAAATTTCGAAAAACTAGGAATAGACTCTCTAAGTAGAAACCAAATCTACCTAATAATAATAAATAATTATTATAATCACATATATAATCACACTTAAGATAAGTAAGGAGTTACATATTCTAAGGGAGTTACATATTCTAACACTATGTATATAGCTTATTAAAGATACATCTTATCCTCCTGTCATATCGCTTATTGTTTGATCAAATGCGCAGCTTGTTTTCAGGCTTGCAAGATTTTGTTGTTTCTGATATCTATTTTACACTCCGAGTTTGAAGTTTTATTTATTTCACTATTTGGGTTACAAAAAACATCGTTCGAAGGTACATTTTGGAATAAAATTTACTCTGTGAAATGGTTTCAAACTGTACGATTAATATGTCTCTTTATCCTTCTGTTTTGCCATGGGAAGATGGTTGTGTCTAAGAATACTGCATCTTATAAGAATGCTGGATTGCAATTAATCAGTTATGGTCATTGCCATTGTAATGAAGCAATAACTTTATGTTCATTGGATTGCTCAGAACATTGTGTATTTATTTTATTATACATAGCAAACTATTAAAACCTATATTTCAATTACAATATGATTAAAAAAACCTTGATGTATTATGATTAAAAAAACTTTAATGCAAAAAGTAGGTGAACAGATTTAAAGCTCATCTCTGTATAGTTGTTTCTCTTTTTTAGTTCTTTTATATTTCTATATCTTTCCCAAATAGTTAAAAGAATATTTGCTTGCATTTTACTGGGTATAGGTATATTGCTTATTAAGCATACATCTTATCCTCCTGTCAAATTAAAAAAAACAGCAAGTGCAAATTTCTCTTTATTTAACATGTATCTGGATTAATATTTTTATATACATGTTTAGTTTTTAAAATATACTATATGTATCTGGATTAATATTTTTTATATACATGTTTAGTTTTTAAAATATAATACAGGTGAATGTGTTTTGATTTATTTTAACATTTAATCATGAGTGTATTTTATTTATATTTTGTTTGATTTTTTTTTAACTTAATATTTTTATTTTATATTTTTAAAAATTTATAAACATTTAAAGGCAGTGAAGGTATTTTTTTTTTTAATTTACCTAATGAATTATTTTTATTTTGTTTATTGATATTAATAAATTATATTATTTTTTATAATATTTTTATTTATGTTTTTCATTAAGAAAAAAAAAAAAAACATTTTTTTTAATAAAATGAATTTTCTTTTAAAATCATTTTTGATTGGTGATTAAAAATTTATCTTTCTTAGATATAATAAAATAGAGCAATGCCTTAATATCTAAGAAAATAGAGTAATGATTTAAGATTTAAAGTTTTATTTTAAAATCATCTTTAATTGGTTAAAATTTCATCTTTTTTAAATATAAAGAAATATAATAATGATCCAAAAATAGAAGTGGAAGTCTATCTTTTTCCCAACCATCAATAAATAATTTACAGATAGAATAAAATTTTCTTTAACTATTGATGATCAGTTAGTTCACATTAAGACATAGTATTTAGTGATAGCTATCTTCACTTCAATTAATCATATTTGGATATAATAAGTTCTACCATTAAAAAAAAGTAAACATCCTTTTAAAAATAATTATAATTTAAAATATAATTTAAATTTATATAATAAATATTTATCTTATGATTTAATAATATTATGATGTCCCTCTATAAAATATTATTTTTTTAAATTATAATCTATAATATAATTTAGTTTTATACAACAATTATTTATTTTATGATTAATAATTATGATTTAATTATTTATGTTGTGGCCAATAATTATTTATCTTATGATTTAGGAACCTAATGACTTAAATGATTATATCTTGTAATATATTTTTAGGATATATTATTTAATATTATAATTTAATAATATATTTTTAGGATATATTATTTAATATTGTTATTTAATAATATAAAAAAAATTGTTTAAGAATAGTTTTTTTTCTCCTATGGTTTAAGAATATAATCTAAGAGTATTATTAAATATTTTAGAATATTATCTAATAATATTATTAAGTATTTTAAAGAAAAAAGTAATAAAATTATGAGAATTTAAAAAATATTATAAATATATTATGAGAAGTTATGTTATGGGTTTTTTTGCCCTAGAAAGAAAGCCTGCCTCTTTTGTGTTTTTCATCAAAAACATTTCTTCTAATAAAGTGAATTTTATTTTAAAATCATTTTTGATTGGTAATTAAAAATTTATTTTTCTTAGATATAATAAAATAGAACAATAACTTAATATCTAAAAAAATAAAGTAATAATTTAAATTGTAAAGTTTATTTTAAAATCGCTTTTAATTGGTTAAAATTTCATCTTCTTTAAATATAAAGAAATATAATAATATACAAAATATAAAGAAATATAATAATGATCTAAAAACAGGAGTGGAAGTCTATCATTTTTCCAACCATCAATAAATAATTTACAATGATAAAATTTTTCTTAAATATTGATGGTAAATTAGTTCAGATTAAGACATAGTACTTAGTGATAGCTATATTCACTCCAATTAACCATATTTAGATATAATAAATTCTACCATAAAAAAATGTGAAAAACCTCTTTTAAGATAATTATAATTTATAACGTAATTTAAATTTAAATAATAAGTATTTATGTTATGATTTAATAATATTATGATGTCTTTCTATAAAATGTTATATTTAAAACTATAATCTATAACATGATTTAATTTTATACAAATTACTTAGTTGTTGAATAATAATTGTGATTTAATTATTTATGTTATTATTAATAATTATTTATCTTATGATTTAGGAATCTAATCAATTTTTTTTTAATTATTATATTTTGTAATGCATTTTTTGGATATATTATTTAATATTGTAATTTAATAATATATTTTTAAGATATATTATTTAATATTGTGATTTAATAATATAAAATTTTTGTTTAAGAATAGTTTTTTTCCCTCTTGTAGTTTAAGAATATAATCTAAAAGTATTATTAAGGATTTAAAATATAATCTATTATTATTATTATTTTAAAGAAAAAAATAATAAAATTATGACAACTTAAAAAAATATTATAAATAAAATAAAGTAAGGGATGAAAGTGATAGATGATGATAATAATATTTAAAAAATTTAAACAATATTATTTTATTTAATGTTTTTATTTAAAATTAAAATTAAAATTAAAATTAAAATTAAAATTAAAATTTAATTAAAATTAAAATTGAATTTAATTAAATTTTTTTAGCTATAAATTAATAAAAATGCAGTTATTTTATTTAAAAATTACTAATAGATTTGAAAAATTAAATATTAAAAATGTTTTTCTTCACAATATTATAGAAATTATAATTTATAAATAGTTGTTAGTACTTGGATTTTTAAGAGAAGAATTAAAAAATGAGTTTAATTAGAAAAGTTATCAAGATTTACTTGGTCACTTTGAATATTTGGTAAATATCGAACTTATAATTTATTAGCAGGAAAGTCATGTTCTTAAGCATTAAGCCCACTTAGAAATTTACATTTGTCAATTTATGACACATTAATATATAAAGTTAGAAATAAATATATTAGTATACTATAATTGAAATAGAAATGAATGAAAACATATATTTTTGAAAAAAAAAATATTCATAATAATAAATTATGAACTATTTTCTCATATTCATTCAAAAACAACTTTTGTAGACAAAAGGGTTTATTTTACTATGTTAATTTAAATATAATTTTTTTATGATAATGATTAATCTTAGCTTGAGACATAATTTATACATGAATTCTTCTTTTTTCTATCATCATCATCATCATCATCATCATCATCATCTATTTTTAAAGTCACCACCAAGCTAGACACCAAATTGATGTATGATAATTTAAAATAATTATAATTAAAATATGAATAAAATTAATTAAAAATGAATTCTTGAAAAAATGATATGAATAATATATTATAAAATATTAATTATTAAATATAAGTAAAGTACAATGTTATTTAAAAATAAAAGAAAATTTTGTAAATATAAAATCAATTCAATAATCATCATTATAAAATCAAGTCAATAATCACTTAACTCTAAACTTTGCATGTACAAAAATCCCATTTAAAGAAAATTATGATAATGATATTTTCTTAAAAGATTTAAATAGTCTATCATAATCTTAAGACTAACCTTTCTACTTCCATTAACAAATTCTCAAGTTCGAGAGGTAAATTTTAATTAGTAAAATTAAAAAAAATAATACAATTTTCTTAAAGGATTGGAATTCCTTCTTTAATTTTTTTTTATAAAGGATGAAGTTTTTTCTATAGAAAACAAAATTTGGAGTTAAATGACTTACACATGGGAAAACTAGAAATATTAAAAACTACCAATAGCTTCCTTACAATTATCCTTTGTGAATTATGTACTGAACCTATATTGAAATTGCAACGGTGAATGAAGACCAGTTTATTTATGGTGATTTGATATTGAACCTATGGTGATTCTCTTCAATACTTTTTATTGAAAATGTGGTAATTCTCTATGAAAAAATATGTATGTGTGGTGATTATCTACAATGATTACAAATGACATATCTATGGTGATTCTAGGGTTAGGGTTATACTTTGCAGGTTAAAATCCATGGTATCGACAATGATTCTCTATGCTGTAGTGCTTACATGAAGATTTGAAACAATGATCTCGGTTGTAGTGATATACTGCACGTGGAATCATATTGGAGTATATTTGCATTAATTATGTATGGGCCACGGTGAATATATTTTAGCTTCGCTTTAGTTGTTTTGCTTTAGTTGTTTTGTGTTGAAACCTTTCCATAAATGAGGTGCATAAGTTTCTTTTATTATTTATTTTCTCTACTTTTTAATGTGAGCAATTCACTATAAGTTATAAAACTTCAAAATCTTAAGGGGAGTACTAGAAAAGTAATCTCAAATAATTTTTATTATTATATAGAATTATTAAGAAAAAAGAGAAAATAGAGAGAATTCAAACTGAAATATATTTAGAGACAATGCTTGATAACAAATTTAGATTGTTAGAAGATAAGATTCAAACACATATATAGAATGAAATACTAGGGTTAGAGACTTAGTTGGAGAAAATATAGGCTAGATTACAAGAAATGAAAAAACATAAACAATCAACCTAACAAGGAGAGATTCAAGAAAATCATAATGAGAGAGACAATATTAAAGGGCTAGAAGAAAGATTGACTAACAATTTGACCCTAAATAGTTTGGAAAATAAACTGGATATCAAACCCATCAAAGAGGAAATGAGTAAGCTAATCACGTGTGATTATGAAAATAAAAAAAGAGCCTTGAAACTCATAATATTTGGTATAAAAGAGTAGAAATATGAGGACATGCTAGCAATAGTGAAAGAAGAACTAAAAAATAAGTCACAAATTGGAAAAACTTACATCATAGAAGAAAAGAGGTTGGGAAAAATAATCAAACATAAAGATAGGTTAATTCGTGTCAATGTAAGCTCTAATGACCACAAATATGGTATACTCAGTAAATTTCCAAAGGGTCTGGAATATTTATAAATGAAGACATCATTCCAGAAGACCAAGTTGAATTAAGGATGGAAGTTCAAAATGTAAAAGAAGATAGAAAGAAAAGAAATGGGAAATAATTAGAAATCAATAAATTATTATTAGGGATAGAGACCAAAATGCTAATAGTAAATAGGAATCCGGGACACTCTCGATCCTCTCTTGGAACTGTTGTGACTTTCCATTGCACAAAGGTCCTATTTTAAGTTGGATCCTGAGTGAAATTGATATTATTTTCTAGTTGAAACATGGGAGCATGAAGAGTCCAATGTCCCTAACATATAGGGGTTTGTTTTGTGGTAAACATGAAACAAGAAATTCTATCACAAAGGGATTGGAGGCATAGCTTGTTATATAAAAAATAACTTCTCTCCTCACATTTGGCTTCTCAAGATATACCCTCTCAATTAGAACATTTTAAGATAGAGATATTGAACATTAATGTTGAGAATATTTTTATAAACATATGTTATTTGACACCTATTAATTGTACTTTTTATAAGAAAAAATATAGATGAGAATTGTCCCTATAATACCCTAGAACAATATATTTACAAGTAATATCCTCTTGCTAGGAGGGTTTAATGCTAGAAATGAAACTAACCAAGATATTCTTTTAAGCAATGATTCCAACCCTAATCCTTTATGACTAGATGAGGACCTTTTTTAGCTAATATATACAAAATAAACTCTAAAGACCTAAGCGAGAATTTTTTTGGTACCAATCCTGAATTAGATCATAGACCTTTAACCCTAGCTCTAAACTTTTCCATGTACAAAATCTCCATTGCGGAAAATTTCGATAATCAAAGGCACTTACTTTTTGACAAAAGTAAAGTTGATATTTTCTTAAAGGATTTAAATAGTTAATTAAATCTATTATGTTATAAGGATAACATCAAAGACCTCTATCATAATTTTATGACACTGTTTTCTACTTCCATTAACAAGTTTTCCATTGATGTGTTTTGTATAAAGAAAAATAGAAAAGCCAACCATTGGTATGATAACAAGTGTAAAAATTCTAGGAAAACTATTAGCCCAATGCTTCCAATAAGTCCTTAAAACCCGATAAGATAAATACACACAAATCCCTAATTAAAAATGTACTATATAAATAGAAAGCATGAGTAGATTTTTCACCTATCTAAAACTAATCCTAAGAAGTTCCAAGGACAAATTTTGACTCCTAAAACTAAAGAAAATAATATGATTCCCTTGAAGGGATGGAATTCTTACCTTAAAAATATTTATGAATCCCCTAATGTTATGAATACCATTCCAAACATTCCTATAGGGGATGAAGTTTTTTCTATTGAAGACATAGATTTTAGGGTTGAGTGGCTCATAGATGGGAAATCCAAGGACATCGAAGGATACCAAGATGAAATCATAAAAAATGGAGGGCCTATACTCATCCCTCACATACACAAGCTCTTCAATTTAGCATTCAAGTAGGGCTTCCCTAAACCCTAGATGAAAAGTGTCATTGTACCAATTTTTTAAAGTGGGGATGAAAATAATCCCTCTAATTATAGGACTATTATGACTATTCCCATTTTAGCCAAGCTATATGGAATAATTTTGGATTCTCACTAATATAATCATCGGGTAATGACTTCCAATATTGAAAAAATGAAAGTTATGATAATTAAATCGAAAAATATCACCTATGATACTTTCTTATATGACAAAAAAAACTTGGAGGAAGTTCCTTCATACAAATATCTCGGAATTGATATTCATCACAAGATCAACTAGAATTATATCATTTATAAAAATGATAAATGGAGGGTGGAAGGGTTATTATGGGCTTGATAACAATTGTAAATGAGTGACCTTTAGATATGGGATAACAAAAAAATCCTCTTTGAGACTCTCGTTACTCCTATTATTTTATATGGATGTGAAGTTTGTAGATGCAATATCTATCGAGCATCATGAAGAAATATATAGTAGATCCAAAATAATTTTATAACATATAATATCAAAATTAAAGGAAATACACCCTATCCTATCCTCCTCACATAAGGGATCATGGCTACGATAATGTACTTAATACATAAGAACAATTTAAACAACATGGAAGATAAGAGGCTTCCAAAAATTACTTCAAAATCTAGCCAAAACCACCTTTAGCTCAAGCGAGGTTGGAATAAGGATCCCTGATCTTGGCTAAACCATTGGGGATTAAAGAAAGAGATGATATTGTAGAATAAGGATAATATTAAAAATATTATTACATCTAAATTTAAGGGGAAATTATGGTGCAATAAAGAGTTAGATGAGAAAAGAAAATTATTGTTTTATAAGGAGGTAATCAAACCTAATCTAAAAGATAAAAATATCTCTCTTTTTTTACTCGTGTAAAGAAGGAAATCAACATTGCTAAAATAAAAACAAATTCTCACTAGCTCCATAGTGAGACCGCACATTGGAAAATTCTCAAAACACCATGGGATGAAATAATCTGTCATATTTGTGACACTAAAAGGGTTGAAGATACAAATAACTTTCTCTTAGAATGTCTAGCATATACCTAGAGTTTAGATATCAATTTCAAAAGTTATGTCATAATACCCACCTTTCTAAACTTCTAACTCAACAAAACTATATGGTGATCTTGGAACACTTCTCTTAATGCTTTTGGAGCACATAAATAAAATTTTAAAGAAATCCAAGTAATCCCTTATCTTCTTAAGGTTTGATAGACCAATTTTGGTCCCAGTGGACGTTGATCATCATCATCATCATTAATATTTTTAAAAGAAAACATTTCTTAATAAAAATGATAATTTATTAATTTTTATTAACCATTATTATTAATTTATAAAATCAAATTAAATTTTTGAAAAGAAATTACATGAAAAAATATTCTTTATCTGTTATGTATAATTGTGTAACAAATAAACACCTAATAATGAAGATGATTTAAATAAAATTAATACATTATTAAAATTAATAATAATACATTATTAAATAAAAACTTAATAATTAATACATTATTAAAATTATAAAAATAAAAACTCCAAAAACAATTATTCTCAAAATAATCAAATAATTATAATAATAAATATTAAAATGAATAGAAAAAATGAAATAATTATAAAAATAAATATTATTTAGTAATTAAATAATTATAAAAATAAATATTATTTAATTTTTTGTGTAGTTTTTTTTTTTTTCAATTGAGAAAGGATGAAAGAAAATAATTAAAATATTTTATTAAATGTTAAAGAGTAAAATAGGTTATTATTATTATTAAATTTAGGAAAACAATTAAAATATTTTATTAAATCTTAAAGAGTAAAATAGGTTAATATTGTTATTATTAAAGTGAAATTTTAATGGAAAATGAGTCAACAATAACTACATTATTTTAGATTTAAGATTAAAATTTAATTTTATATAAAATAATATTTGAATGAATGAATGAATGATGATGATTAACGTCCACTAAGAACGAATTGGTCTATTAGACCTTAAGAGGGTAAGTGATTACTTGCGATTCTTTAGAATTTTGTTTTTGTGCTCAAAAAGCATTAAGAGAGGCTTTCCAAGATCACCATACTTTTGTTGAGTTAAGAGATTAGGAAGGTTGGTAGTGTGCCAAATATTTTGAAAGTGATATCTAATATGGGTATAGGTTGGATAATCTAAGAGACAATGTTTTTCATCTTCAACATTCTTAGTGTCACAAAGGTGACACACTCTTTCATCCCATGGAGTTTTAGGAATTGACCAACGCCCAGTTTCACTATGGGGCTCATGAGAATTTGTTCTTATCTTAGTAATGTTTATTTTTTTCTTTACACTTGGAAAAAGAAATAGATAATTTTGATCTTCTAGATTAGGGTAGATTTTTTTTTTTACAAGAATTGGGAAATATATATTAAAAAGTGTGGATAAATCCACTGTAATACAAAATAAAGGCCATTAGAGGCCTTCGAGAAGTAAAGTCTTTGAAGCTTGGAAATACTAAAAAAAAATTGGTGTTCATAGAGTTTCCACCTTCCCTAGCTATACTGCAATGATTGTATTTCGCAGAATAAAATCTATAAAATACTTTGTTGATATATAACGAAAAACACAACATCTGAATTTTAAAAGAACTCAACTACCCGGTTCCATTTTGATCTTTGAATGGCCCTGCTTCTTCGAAATTGAGTCTGGATGGGGCTTGTTGAGGTCCAAAATTTGGTTGAATGTGACTAAATTTACATTCTTGGATGCTCCCTGGGTGATTTATAGTGTGTTTGGTTGCTGATGAGTTCGTTCAAGTTGATCCAAACGCACCTGCATTATATCCACACTGCTACGCTTCTCTTCAATCTGTCTTCTCTGGGCATAACTTTCGTCTTGAATCAGTTCAATCAGGTGCCTGTGTCGAGAGAGGGTTTCAAGTTTGAATGTTAGAGTGGAGTTGAGTGCTCCCATATGAATTCACATCCTTTGGTTGCCCACACATTCCTCCTCGGATTCCACCTGAATAGAGCCACCAAGAATACCCTTGACACCCTGCATATGCACTAGCTCTGGTGCGCTTTGATTCCTCTAGGAATTTTCCAAGCTATTAACAAGGCCACATAGCTGCAACGAATTGGGTTTTCTGTGTAAAGGGAGAATGAAGGGTGGATTCGGAATCAACAGAGACCACTGGGTTAAGGTCTGGGCAGAGCAAGGACAAGGTGGAGGGTGAAGTGGTGGGAGAGTCAAGGAGTAACGAGGGGGAGCCTAGAAACTCTGGGAGGAGACATGTTGAAAGAAAAACGAAGAGCATCCTAAGTAGTTTAGGGGGAGCACATGTCAGAAATGGCTTACCAATACCACAAATAGACATTTCCCCTCCAAGGATGAGTATTGGCCGAGATTCCCCCATGTAACAATAAATGTTGAGTTTGTGCCAAATGGAAAGTTCAAAGAATCTACCTGGTGTGATGTATCTTAGGCCTTCATGTTCACAGGATTGGGTCTGGACCTAACATCACCTTGACAAATCACCTGTGTGTCTGGGCTGCTGCACGCACGAACCATCTGCTTCAGAGCCTTCATCCCTTGGTTTCCCAGGAGCTCGAATGGACAAAATAATTGGCCACCCGAAACCATGATGAAGCCATCACATAAACTATTAACATCGGTTGTACTTTGTCGGTGAGACATTGAAATTGCAATTTTCACCTGTCTGCTCCACCATTCCCCACTGTTGCTATCTTGCTCCACCTGCTCCACGTGCCTGCTCCACCTGTCCTCTTTTGCATTGGAGCTCCAATTAGTACCACCTCTAACCTTTGTGCACTGGCTCATGGGCATATGTCGCATTAGGCTAAGGGGGATAAGGCTTCAACACCCTCCACTCCTAAGGTTCCAGGAGTTTTCTCGATGGCTTCATTCACCAATTTGTCTACTGTCATGTTGTTTTCCCTCAAAATGTGAAAGAATGTTGGCTTGAGGGACTTTTAGTCTACTCATATTCGATCAATTATTCTTTTTAGACTAAAATATTTTGGGTATGTTCCCTGGATCATCATCCTTATGACTGTCTTGGAGTCACCTATAACATTCAGATTGGAAATTTGGCGAGTCTTTTCTAGTTGGATGCCTTTAAGTAATGCATAAGCCTCTGCTTTATTGTTGGTGTCTTTCCCGATATTCCAGTAGTAATTTAAAAAAAAAATCTTTCGGGTTCGTAGAGAATCTCCCCCCCCCCACACACCTGCCTCCTCTGTATCTTCTAGATTAGGGTTGATTACATCCTTATAATACCTTAATTTTCTTTTTTCCTCTAACTCTTTATTACACCACATTTTCTCCTTAAATTTTGATTTGACATTTTTTTTAATAGTATCTTTATTCTGCAAAATAGTGTCTTCCATGATTCCCTAATAGTTTAGCCAAGAACGGACATCTTTATGCCATCCTCGCTTGAGTCGATGGTGGTTATGACTCGATTTTGAAACAATTTTAGGAAGCCTCTTGTCTTCCATGTTGTTTAACTTGTTTGTATACATTAGGTATCTAGTCATAGCCATGTTCTCAATGGGGGAGATGCTTGTTTCTAAGAGGAGGATGAGATATGACATATTTCTTTTAATTTTGAGATTATAAGTTATAAAATGTTTGTATTTATATAAACATTTTATTATATTAAAATAATCATGAAGGATTTTTTTAATATAATAAAATGCTTTTTTTTTTAAATATAATTTTTTAAACTAATTTATTATTATCATTTAATATTTGTACAATTATTAAGGACAAATAAAGATGAAATAGTAATAGGAAAGAGCGTTTAAGTAAATATTTATAGGGTTAAAAATTAAAATTAACTATGTGGAAAAAAGAAAGAATTACAACCCATTGTGAAAAATGATTAAAATAATAAAACACAAACAATATAACATAAAAGCTACAAAATCTATTAACATTGGATATTTTAAAATTTTATACACAACTTATCTCCAAAAAAAAATACAAACAACATAAAATATAAAATATATTGTACTAATATTATATAATAATAATAAATTAATTAAAAAAATTATATTTCAAAATTAATAATTATAAAAACATTTTATTATATTAATAAAATCATAACCAATATATATATATGTTGATTATGAATATTTTAATATAATAAAATGTTTATACAAAATTATTTTATATAGAGTTAAAGTTTAATGTTAAATTTAAAATAATGTGATTGTTATTTACTCATTTTTATTTAAAATTTTAATTTAATAATAATAATAATGATTAATTGTGAAAACATACACAATAATAATTTATTTTAACTATAAATTTATTAAATATTTAATTATTAAAAAGTTTAAAATATAATTTATTATTATTAATAAAATTTAAGTTATAATTATTATGAGTATAATTTTATTTTAACTTCAAACGTATTAAACATTTAACTATAAGACAATTTATGTGAACGGGGTGATAAGGACACGATTAGTGGTGTCAAATAGTTGTACACGACATTTATGAGGTCGTCCTCCATCAAGACCTCGAGGCTACACCTAGATCGCTCTCATATCCATTGTAGGATGTAGGGTTTAATCACAGAAGGTGTGAGGGATGTGGGAGATTGATCCACTATTGTGATAGTAACATTCCTGGTACATAGGATGTTTTGGATGCTATAGATACCGAATTTGGAAATGAATATTATGCAAATTTATGGGATAAAAAAATGGGGTTTCTACATCAGTTTTCATGTCCATTGTAGGTCTCCTTCAGGGGACAAATTCGACCCTTCTGAGTGTTTGTTGAAGCTGGAGGTGACTCCTGAAGGTATGAGGGACCTATGGCTCCTTATGTTTCTTTATAGCGTTAACATGGCCAGAGGTTACCCTAGTTGCATAGGATGAAGATAGAAAGCGCAACTTCTGGTCACGAGGGCTCAAGAAGGAGTAGAGGAGTTTGCAAGTGTTTTTTGGTCTCAAATCCCACCAGATATACAGGCTGAGATAGATCTTGATGAAGTCGAGGCACACTTGGATAGACACGTTGTCCAGGACGAGGATGTGGAGGCATAAATTCATCCATGGGTTTCAGAAACTAGTACCTAGTATCATAAAACTGTGGACCTTTACTAGTAGATGAAAATTATCATGGGGAAGGTTCTATTGGAAAGGAACAACTCCTATAATGAGATCTTTCTATAACTGGATGAAATGAACATGCAGATCAAAGAGGTTGATAACAAAGGTTCATTGCTAGCTAAGAAAATGTCAGGACTAGACTTTGAAGAGCTTCAAGTCGCCCACCAATAGGTTCCTGAAGATGTTGAAAATATTCATGTTCTTGATTTTATGAATGTTTTGGTCACTAGTTTCTTAGATTTTTTACTCTAGAGGTAGAATTTATCTGTTGGGGTACATGTTCAACTACATACTGAGTGAGATACTCATTTTTCCATTTTTCCACTTTCTCAAGAGGATTGCTTTCTATACCATGTATATTTATAGCATGTATTTTTTATCGAGTGGCTTCCTATATGTAATACCATGGGAAAATACCATCGATTTCCAAAACCATGGGCTCATAAACCACCATTAGGTAAATTCCTATTTTCTAGGAGGAAGAAGGTTTCATTCCTTGATTTTAGGAGACGATTCATATTTCATGGCTAAAAAGTGCACTTGAGTGAGAATATTATTCCCCTAAGGTAGTGTGCATTACCCATCTTATTCTTGGATTAACCTCTTTCCTATTTTTGGTGGCTTTCTGTATTTATGAAATTCTCTCTCAATTAGTACATTAGCTCCGTTTTTGGACTCTAGTCTTATTCTAGGAAAGTTTTTCTATTATATGGAATGCATTTTGACTTCATGGAGAGTTCTCACTGTTATAAATAATAGGTGTGCTTGTTTAACCATAGACAATATAGAAATATTGTCACCCAACCATAGGCTGAAGCCATCCCCAAGAACATTAACCTTGACAGAGAATAATTCCGGAAGCAAAAATTAGGCCTAATAGCCAATCAAGGTAGCATATCACTCTCCAGAGTTAGCATACCAAGCAGAAACTCCAAACCATAACCAAGAGAGGGTCCAAGACTGAAACCAAAAATACAAGTTGCAGTAGCTACAACTGCAACTACTCTCCAGACTTGCGCACAACTTTTTGAATTTCTGCAGTTTCAAGATCTGTGTATCCAAATGAGCTTTGGCATCTTGTATTTATACTGCTACTCCTTAGCTGTCTGGGCCGACTTCTCATTATGGAGGCTAAAAACTCAATATTAAATATTTCCTTTAGTTGACTTGTCTTCTAGGGTTATTTCCAATGCTTTAGGGCTTCTTCTTGCTTCCTGGAATATTCTATTCTTGTCAGGGTTAAACGTGGAAGTTAATACCTCCCACAACTACTGTAATATCAACACTCCCTCCTAGCTATGGAGGTATTGAAGGAAATGGTCTTGAGCACAAAAATACCATTCAACCAATAGAATCATCATAGCCATACATGCTATCTCATGACTAGATCATGAGCACCATAATCACTATCGGTATCATCTGATAGCATCAACTGCATCATCTCTTGAAGCCATACTCTATCTGACTAATCAAGCATGATGTTGAATACATCACTCACTCCACAGAGTGATACAAGAACCATTCTTCTAATCCAGACATATGTCCTAGAAGAATAATTATTCCAACAGATGTTGGAAGCCATGACATGAGATACACAGAATATTCTTCTAATCGAGACATACGTCCTAGAAGAATAGATGTCCTGGACCATTTTCTGTCTGGAGAATGTCTGTCCATCAACACACTGACTATCCATATATATGATAATCATTTTCAACACCACTGATAGTCTATATGGAAATCATAACAATTCCATTCAATAGAACACAACTATATCTATCCATAGCAGTACACAACTACTATCCAGTGGTACACAACCACACCAAGTAGCACACATATACTTAATCAATGAAACATAGTCACAACCAGTGGAACACATCCACCACAATAACATACATCTACTGTACATAGACATATCGTCTCCATAGCAATCATATCATCTGATATTAACCTGCACAAAATAGTATCATTATATAAACTGAGTCATCTGGGCCATTCTTCCACTCACATCTATGAGATTTGGAAGAGCATATTCCCTCGGAATTTAAAACATCATCCGTGGGCTATCTGGAATATTTTTCTCAGGCATAGAAGAATAACCGTATTTGATTTCTAAGCCTGGAACATTCACCTAACTGGGCCATTCCTCTGGTACTAGTCATAGTAAGACTTGGAGAGAATGAGTCTTCCTTGGGGAATGCATGTCCCTAATTGTTGAACCTGGACCATTCACCTAACTTGGCCATTCCTCTGGAACTAATAAGAGTGACACTTGGATAGAATGAGTCTTCCATAGGGAATGACTGTCTTGACCATTTCCTGATGGAAATCACTATCCTGCACCAACCTCCAAAACAAACCATTCTTCAAAACTGCTCACAAATGTGAACTTCGAAAGAATGATTTCCCAACAAGGTAGACCATTCTACTTGATCACTATTCATAGCGACTTCTAAGAAAAATGACTCTCCTAGACCATCCCCCCACACTGGCCACAAGGGAAATCATTTTCTATGGCACATAAACAATCTATCGAACCATTTTCATTACAAAAATGAATGTCTAATCTAAACCATTTTCTGAACTGGAAAATGCTTGTCCGTTAGAAATCTTAAACCACTTTCCGAACTATAAAGGAACTTCTCATCCTGGACCATTTTTTGAACTGAAAAATGACTGTCCATAAATCAATAACACATCAGTGCTCCCTCCCAACTTGGGAGTAATATTTTCCTTTTTCAATAAGGAAGTCGTCTCCACGAGCCCCAACTTGTTTCTTAAGTACACAAACTTTTTCATCTTGGATAAAGGCTTTACCAAAGTATCTGCTATCTACTCATCTATGGATATATATTGGAGATCCACTTCTCTTTTCTAGACTTCATCACGAAGAATGTAATGCTTGATCTCAATGTACTTCGGTCTGTCATGGAACATTGATTTTCTCTAAAGGCTTCATATAGCTCTGATAATTACAATATATCATGGTCGAATTCAACACTTATGTTTCCTTCTAGATCATGACATCGTGGAAAGTCTCAAACTGAAACATATCCAAGTATCACTTCTTCTGTCATTATGAGAGTTTTCCATGGATTAGAAATCCATCATCCCAGACTTCTGAGTAACTATTCTGATACACTATCTATGTCATAGAAAGTTTTCACCACGCTTTTGTTGTATATGAGATACTCTGCATCAAGTTGTTTTAATCCATACAATGTCTTCTTATATTTTCATACATGGGTCTCTTTCTGGTATAATCATCTTTCTCACTTGCTTTATTGGGAAGAAAAGTCTTTTACATGTAAATTCCAATCCATGGATACTACAAGAGGTATATCTGGAACAAGTTGTTGTCATAGTCTTCTCCATCCTTATGGAAGAACCTCTGAATCTTGCAATGCTTCCATTTATAAATTTTTTTCACACTGTTATTTATCACAACTTCCATTTCTTCTATTCGATTGCTTCTTAGTGAGTTTAAACAAAGCTGGTAGTCTTTTGTGATTCTGAGTATAATAACTGGTTGTTTTGGCATTTTCTTTCTTTCTTGGAATCTTCATGTTCTTCCTCATGTTTCTATTTATCTTTTGGGTCCATGGAGTCTTCTATAGATTCCATTCCCTCAAGATTCCAACTTCTTCCTTTCATCATTGGATCATGGATGAATATGGAAAACCAAGGATACTTTAAGGCTTATTTTCGAAGAAGACTTCTTCTAAAGTCAAACTAAACACATGTTGCTTTTCATGGCTGCTACTTTCAATGGGAACATGGATAGATACTTCATAATCCTCAATGGATCATATTATTTAAGATTATCTCCCTCCTAATCCTTGCTTCATGCATGAATGCATGCTCTTCTTTTGGAATTATGTAATCATCTCCCTCCATCTAAGATAGTCCACACTTTCGTCTGCATTCTTATTGCCTTTTGCAACGTGTCACAAGTATTTTTCTAATTTCCTCTATTTTGACTTCTTCTGGGTCTCTTCAGGTTTGATTCTAATTTTGGCTTATCTAGAAGTTGTTACTTATATAATAGCTTCCACAGGAATTGTTACCAAATATTGTCAACATACTTCATCTTTTCATGTGTATTGCTTGACTTGTAGTCATCGTAATATCAATCCTTATCCTTTTATTCTTCCATAGGTATTGTTTTCATTGAACATATTTTCTTCTAAGAAATAGATATACATGATATGTACAGGAACTATGTAAACATGATATATACAAGATATTTGAAGAATATTGTTACCTTGACTTAGAAGAAGAAGTTTGTTTTATCTTGCTTGACTTTCTTTGAGGGTTACCTTTCTTCGGCAAATGTTGCTTCGACTATTTTCTTCCTTTTATTTAACTCATGACACTGGTTCCTGTAGTGACCATATTTTTGACAGTTGAAGCATTTTGTCTTTGACATATCCTTTTCTTGATTTGGTTTCTTCCTTGAGCCAAACTTCTTCTTATTCCTGAAATTCTTGAACTTTGTTGTGAAAGCTTGATCATCATATCTCTTTTGGGATTTCTCTTTTGTGTTAATCCTTGATTCTTCTTGTCCACAACAAGTCCAAAGTTCTTCAAATGTGGGATACTCATTTCTTGTGTTCATGCTTGCGGAAAATGCATCCCATGTTTTGGGAAGACCATTGAGTACTATATTTACCAGTTCATACTTTGAAATGATTTCTTCAATAAATTTTAGTTGATATCTCAACTGAGAGGTTCTCATAAGGTATGCTTTTATGTTGTCATCATCATTCATTTTCATGTCACATAGCTCATTCTTCAGACTCATTACTTTTCCAATGTCTCTGACTAAGAAGAGGTTAGTTAGGGAATTGTACATCTTCTTAGATGAGTCAATATGAGAGATGTAGGGTATCAAGTGGTATTTTACAGATTCCACTATGATACTCATGGAATTGATGTCATTGTCTTTGAACTTATCCATAACTGCAACATTCTGAGGTTCCTTCTCTTTTCCTTCTTCAAAATGTGGTTCCACAATCTTTCCTTTCACGATATCCAACACTTTATTCTTGGCAAGGATGAGATCAATCCTTTCCTTCCATGCTCTGAAGTTAGAAGCCCCTTATAAATTATTTTCTGACTTCATAGAGTAATTCATGACTGATTTGACTTGGTCAACCTTTGATTTTGACTTGTTCAACCTTTGACTTTGACCAAAAACTCAAACTTGACGTATTAGCTTGCTGAGAGTACTAGGAGGTGTGTTAGGTTAGAGCACACTAGGATATCTAGAAATTAGGTCAATATCTTCACTTAAGGTGCCTCAACAAGAGGGTTAGGGTTTTGTTGCTGCAACAAAAACTTTGACTGCAACTGCAACTGTAACTGAGCAAATCCTCCCAATCTATCTTCCAACGGTTATACTTTATGAATATAGTGTGGGCCCATAACCTGTTAGAAATAATAGGTGTGCTCGTTTAACCATAGACAATATAGCAATATTGTCACCCAACCATAGGCCGAAGCCACCCTTGAACACCTTAACCTTGACAGAGAACAATTCTGAAAGAGAACCCTAGGCCTAATAGCCAATCAAGGTAGTGTATCACTCTACAGAGTTAGCATACCAAGAATAAATTCCAAATCATAACCAAGAGAGAGTCCAACACTGAAACCGAAAATACAATTTGCAGTAGCTCCAATTGCAGCTACTCTCCAGACTTTCGCACAACTAAATTTTTGCAGTTGCAAGCTATGTGTGTCCAAATGATCTTTGGCATCCTTTATTTATATTGCTGATCCTTAGCTTTCTGGGCTGACTTCTCATTCTGGAGGTTAAAAACTCAATATTAAATATTTCCTTTAGTCATCTTGTCTTCTAAGGTTATTTCCAATGATTTAGGGTTTCTTCTTGCTTCCTGGAATATTCTATTCTTGTCAGGGTTACACGTGGAGGTTAATACCTTCCACAACTACCATAATATCAACACTCACTTGAGTTCACACCTTATTTTTGACCTTTCCTTATTATTAGCAACTTTTGAATTTAGTTAACTATTGCTAGTAGGAGTGGTTTCTTTTATACTTGAGCATGCACATGGAAACCCCAACCTAGTTCACATTACTCCTCTTGTGGAGAGTTCTATATATTATACTCATGATCAAGAATTAATAGTGTGTTTTGAGTTGGTTCCTTAGTCTCTTATATGTGAATATTGATTATATTTTTCTCTCTCCTCTCTTTATTTTGCAATTAACTAGTATTTCCTACTCACAATTAGATCTTGGAGTGTGGTTTAATCCTACATGGTATCAAAGCTATTATTGTGAGGGAGTATTCATTTTTATTGCATGTTTATAGATAATATTGGACAACCCATAGAGAACTATGGATCAACCCTATTCTCCAGTGATCTTGAAACCCTTCAACTACTTTGAGTGGAAGCCCAAGACAGAGCTTCTACTACATAGAAAGGGTTTGTATAGGGTCACCATGGGGACTAAGGTCAAGAATACTTCAACCATAGAGAAATAAAAATAATTCAACATAATGGATGAAGCCTATGAGATATTGTGCTTGATAATCTCTTTGGATATCATCTTCCATGTCGATACTTGCAAGACTCCTAATGATGTTTGGACAAAGTTGAAGGATTTGCAAGGAAATCAAGACAACTTGAGAGGTCATCAGTTGGAGCATGATCTACATGCATTGAATACAAGTGAATTTGAGACCGTACAAGAGTACTCGTGTAATTTTAAAACTTTTCTTTCACATGTTAGGGCTTGTGGAATTGATAAGAAAGATGAAAAGTTAATATTTTCAATTCTATCCAATCTAGGACCATAGTATTTTGTCTACAGTTATTATTTTCATACTACCAATTTAGTTATGGGGTATACATGGAAGATTCCATCCCTAGATGATTTCATAGAGTCACTTATCCATGAGCAAACAAAGGTCATCTAGATAGGTGCACTCAAGAGTTCAAATCCCCATGCGCTTACAACTCAAGGAAGTTCAAAGAAGAATAAAAATAAGAACAAGGGTAAGAAGGACCAAGAGAACAAGAAGGAAGGTAAACAAAAGTCCACAGATGAGAATTCGAGTTCCAAGAAATCAAAGAGAAAGAAGGAGAAGACCAAGTGTTCCTATTGTAAGAGGGGGTTCCATCCCGAGAGCTCTTGCATGAAAAATACCATAGATATCATGGAACAATAATTTGAAGAACATCACCTTGAGGATTGTATTCCGTATAATGAAAGGAAGAATCCATCAAACAAACCATCATTGGAAATAGGTAATGCTCATGCATTACTTGCTATTTCATCTTCTCCTAATTATTGGGTGCTTGATTTAGGGGATACCCAACACATGGCCCCATTAGATATAATTTTCTCATACTTGAAGACTTATTTCGGACCATCGATATTCATGGGAGATGATTCTCTTGTTGTGTTGTGCGGTAGGGGTAGATTTGATGTAGACAATGGATGAATTTAGGATGTCCTTCATGTTCTAAATCTTTCAGTGAATTTCCTCTCCATATATCAAATCACTCATTCGGGTTCAAGGAAGAGAGTGGAGTTCACTCTAGACTCAGTTATTATTTTCGACTTGTCAGATGGTTCAAATTTTTTTGTTGATGAGGTTAATCACCATTCCAAGTTGTACACATTCTCTCACTTTACTCATAAATCTGATTACGTATCTATGATAAAAAAAATTCTAATGAAGAGTCTAGGTTGTATATACTACTTTAGATACAATATTCATTTAGAGGAGTGTTAATTTTGAAGAGGGTCCTTCATAGGTACTTGCAGAGCGGTCCAAACCTCCATATCCACCGCCACTAGCTCCGAAACTTCATGAGACTCGTTTCGATCAGACATATGAATTTGATATATTTGATATTTCTAATCAACAAATCCAACGATTTCTTGGTCCATAACATCTACCACAATGGGCACACCAGACTCCTCAGGAAATAGGTGGTCTAGTGGGTGATCATGTTGATCCACATAGAATTAGATCTTAGTTTGTAGACCCCCCACAAGCTCTTACTGCCACTGAGTGTTCCAAAAATCCTCTAATGTTAAATAATTCTTTAAACACACATCAACATCTAACCTGGTTCATAATATTTTTTTGATTTTCTTTGATAGATTTGCATAACACATGTGAATATTCTTACTTACCCAAAACTTCATAAGATGATGATTATCTTGTAGAATAATGAGAGATAACACAACAAAAAATAAAAGAGCTAAGAATACAATATTTGATGATGGAGTTCACCCCTCCTGGGCTACATCTTCGGGTCCCTTTACAACAGTGAGACCACTCTTCATTAGTCTCAAAATTCCAAAATTACAATAAAATGGATTTACAAATGCCAAATTTTAATTCACTATTCAATTCTACTTCTCAACTCCATAAATAGAGGTTATTATTGAATTCCTCTTGAAATTATGACAAAATTGAGTATAAAATCGACCATGTTCTGAACAGGTTCAAAATGACCTCCTTCTTCACGCAAAACATTGCACTAAATCTCTCATACAAGAAAATATGGACTATTACTTTCATAAAAAACATCTTAGCACAAAAAAAAACATCACCATCATGCTCCTCTTGAAAAACTAAGAAGAATGAGTATAGACATGACTATGTTTAGACATAGGGCTTAATGAAACACAAAACAAGACCATCATGGGTGCACCTATTGGCACAGATCCCAATGAATTTTATTGTTTTTTACTCTACCTAGCATGTAATTACATCTCCCATACATTGGTTTACCTTCCCATTAAATAGGCTAGGTCGGGCCACCCGACCGCCTATATACACAGGTCGAATAACCAAATTTTTAATATTATTTATTTGTTTGTTATAACAAATCAATCCATTGGAATAATGGTTAGGAATATTATGTTGATGTACCTACCACCTTTTCGCCACATCATTGTACGGTAGGCCACGTGTCACCCTTCTAGAGGTGTCACATGGATCGTACGATCTTCCACATCATCCGTATGGATGACACATGGCACTTTCCAAATGGGTTCCAAATGTTCCAAATCTAGGTGACATGTGGTAGCCTCTGGTGCTGTCATGTCATCACGCCGACATCATCTTCCCACGCATCACTCTCCGAGCTTACCACTTGTCGTACGGTTACTAACGACATCCTACCAATTCGACTGTATAGAATGATACATGTCATTCTCTGATCCATCCAACTCAATTGTACGGATGCCACGTGTTAGTCTACCATACTACCACATCATCATGTTGACATCATTTGTACAAACTACCCATGTCATCATTTTTCCATTTTTTTGACGAAACTTTGAAAGGACATAAATTTCTCATATGACATCGGTTTGAGGCAATTCACACGTCATTGGAAATATCTCTTCAAGCTTTATGCAATGAAGTAATTTTCAAGAGAATTTGAGATAATCAATTTTTGAGCATTCTCAATCCTCCTGGATCACACCTTCCCACTGAAGAACCTTTGGTCCTCCAAAAGTATGGATTATTCAACAACTTAGTGATGATAAATCTTTCTTCAGTCTTCCACCTTAGTGAATTACTCTTCACAGATTATTCAACAAATTAGTGATGATAAGAATTTCTCACTCTTCCACCTTACTGAAATGATCTTTACTGATATCCATCTTGGACTTGATCATTTTGGATTTTTATCTTGGATATGAATTTTATCTCCTTCTTGAACCTCCAAAATCTCAAGGAAACTAATCTAGATCAATGCACTTCTGTTTGATTCTTTGGAACATGGATCTGACTATGGCTCTTGGAAATAGCTCTGACTCTGGCTCTGGCTCATAGCTATTGTCTCTGGTTACTAGATATAACTCTATCTCTAGTTTATGGCTCATTTATTCCTCCATTATAGAAGTATTCTCACTGACTCTCCACTCCGTAGTATCCAGATCTGAATTTTGAACTTAATACTCTCTCCCATCTCTTCTCTTCCTAAAGATAGTCCATCTCGACAATTATGACGCTAAGTTAAATGTTGGTATTTTCCTTGCCCATTTGGCTTAACTATTCCTGTACTTCTTTGATGTATTTGTAGGAGTCTCTGAATAAAATTCCTACTCATTTCCTCTCTCCTTCACTGATAGAAAAATCCAAACCTGTTTTCCAAAAATATTTGTACCATTTGACTTGCTTATGTACAAGGTATACATGTTACATGAACATGGCATGACATCTTGGAGATGTTTGTAGCATAAATCATACATCTTATATGGCATACTTATTTCACAAGTACCCTACCTTGTATCTTTACAAATAATACTTTTTTCTTTACGAGCTATAGGAAGACTTACATAATTATGATGCTCTTCTTGTTCTTGATCTACATGTCAAATTCTTGCATTCTTATGTTCTTTCACCTTTGTACTTTAGAATAAGAATGTTATTACATAAGAAATTTGATCCATATGTAGTTCATTATCTGATAATAAGACAATATTATAACGATTGCCTACACTTCTGTCAAAAGGATTTATAAATCCCTACAAGATCCCTCTCTCTTGAAATTCCCCAAGAGTGGCTAATAAAGCCTAAGGATTTAGAAATCCCTACAATATTCCTCTCACTCTCGAAATTCCCCAAGAGTGGAAAATAAAGCCTAAGGATTTAGAAATCCCCACAAGATTCCTCCCACTCTTGAAATTATTTAAGGGCGGCTAATAAAACCCTCTAATACAACAATGGAAATAAAACTTAGAAGGAATTTCCATATGCATGCTATCATACTATTTACAAATGTACATATTTACAAACTATTTTCCAAAAAAAAATGTTTTCTTGATACCTATATAGGGATGAGATAGGTAGATTCTTCATGGACTCATTCCTCCAATAGTAATGGAAAGAGTCTCACAACTTCCTGTCTCTAACAATGCCTCTGACGATGAATCTGAATCTAGCATTGAATATGCCATTGAATCTGACACTGAATCCAAGAAACCATTGGATCCAATTATAGGCCATCCAAGTAACCTATATAATCTCTCCTTTATAACACAAAACACCATTGATGTGTGTTGAGTAGTTTACTTTGATTACACTAGTACTTGTCCATCCTTCAACACAACTACATATCCTTCATCTTCAAAAGTTGGTATGGAGAGTAAATTTAATTTCAATTATGGAAAATATAACATATGTTCTATTCCCATAAATCCTCTTGAATCAAGCTTGAATCTCACATAATCAACTCCTCTTACTTCTTGTTTGGTGTTAGTCCCAAATCCCACATAGTAGTTTGTGTCAATTTATGAGAATGTAAGGAATACATATCTCATTCCTGTCATGTGGAGAGATGAGCCACTATCCATAAACCATACCTCAATGTAATCATATACTATACTAATGAGACAAGACATAAAAAATAATTCTCTTTCAAATCTCTCAACAAGACTATCAACTTCGGTTGAGGCTGCTACTTGTCTTCTTGTAAGTGCCTTTACATCTTCCTAGTTTTTCTTTGGAAAATATGTAGATATAGTGTCCAACACTTATCTATATGATGTCCACTCTTACCACAATGATTTCATAAGTGTTTGTTCCTATCCTCGAACCACAATATTTTCTTGTCAATCCCCCTATTCTTATGTCTTGGAAAACGACCTTTTCCTAGACTTACCTCCTTCTTGGATGGCTTCCCCTGCAAGGATTTTCTATTCCAAAAAATTTCCATACAATGGTTATTTAATCCATAAAATACACATGGATATGTATACCATAAGTTTATACTAGTCTTATTGGTGGGAAATGTTTTCATTCCTTCCTTGGAATGCTCATCTCTTCTTGGAGATGATTTTCATTTGATTCATTTCCTTGAGCTAGAAGGTTGTTCTAGTAGAACCAATGGCTTGTGAAGTATCTAAACTTATTCATTTGAAGCTTCCCTTAATTCAGTTATCTTGGCACATTCTCCATTTACTTCTTTTCCATATCCCAATCCAGCATAATGAGTTCTTCCCTCCACTTGGATGGGAATAGTCATTCCTTGGGATGCCAAAATATTTTCCATCATATCCCATCTTGGTTAGTATCTTATAAACAATACCATATGTATGTTCCTTAAATCCATCCAAAGAAACATTCTCTTCTTTATGGGGAGAAGAATAACAAGATGAAACATCTTTGTGGCATACCTCAGTTACCGTATGTAAATATTTTATAGAAGATGTATTCTTTTTCATAGGGGACTTTGCCTTATCCAATTGATCAACTTCATGGAAATTTTCCAACATCTTGTCCTTAGCCCACAACTCACTTTCCAATTCATGAATAATTCCCATGAGAAATTATGCATGGCTTACCAACTGGTCTTGAAGCTCTTGCTTGTTATCCTCAAGATATTACATATGCATCCTCAATTAAGAGTTCTCCTTCTGAATCTGCCAGTTCATGTCTTTCTGAAGCCTTAATTTCATTAGAGTATTTCTCATGTTATCCTTTGCAACAAAGAGATATGTGCTTCCAAACAAGTATTCTTCAACCGTGCCTTCACCAAGCTTGAGTTTTGGATCTAGTCACATCCACTTGCAAATACTTGTCAAAACTAGCTTTGATCCAACTTGACTAAAAAATTATGAGATGTTAAATAATTATTTAAACACACATCAACATCTAATCCAATTCAAAATATTATTTTGATCGTCTTTGACATATTTTCATAACACAGGTGAATCTTCTTACTTATCCAAAACTTCAAAACATGATGATTATCTTGCAGAATAATGAGAGATAGAAAAACAAAAAATGAAAAAAAATAAGAATAAAATATTTGATGATGAAGTTCACCCCTCTTGGGTTACATCTGCGGGTCCCTCTACAACAGTGAGAACACTCTTCATTAATCTCAAAATGCCAAAATTACAATGAAATGGACTTACAAATGCCAAATTTTAAGTCACTCTTCAACTATTCTTGATGCAAATCCCCACCACCTCCTCGGGCTCAGGCGACTTCCTGGTCAAGGATCGTTCAAAATAGGGAACTGAATTATCTTTTGGTCTCCTAATAAACCATCAAATTACTTCTCCACATGTATTTTCTCCTTTCCATACATTCAATATCACATTCACGAGGGTCCTAACACTTTAGCGGAATCTTCCACATGATCGTGGGCCAAAATCGTGGGTTGGTTTGCAACTCAGCAAAGAATTCAGGAATTCAGAGCTATGGGCTCCGGGAGCTCCAACATAAACACATGATGTTCCTCCCAAACTCTAAACATGTGAATGGATGAACAACGACAGGGATCAACGACTCTCGTTACGCCCCATAATCGACAATAGACATGGGTTTCAGGACTATGGGATTCAAAAGTCCTGATCCAACAACTATGCAAATCAACTGAATGTCAAAATTGTGAATCTATGGATTTGTATATCGAACAACTTTCATCCGCTTTCGATGGACATTTTTTATTTACTCTGCGCTCTAGGATTCAAATATTTTCACTACACAACTTGGGCTTCCTCCCAAATCTGTGAACTCTAAATTTACGGGAGGTTAAATCAACGGTCCACGTGTTATTTTGAATGGACGATCGAGATGGGATCCAACCTTTGGGCCTTTAGGAGTTCTCGACCTAGAAAAAAATACAACCCAATTCCTCTAGAGTGATAGATTTTTGGACTTCAAGATTTGTTGACACGTGGCTCTTTACACCAACGGCTAGGATTCATTTTGGGCTTCAAAACTTCAGGAGTTCCACACACTTTTACCACAAAAATCTAACTCTATCAGATAGCCATACTTTCAAACTCTATTGGATTTGTAGACATGTGTCCTCAAAATTGGACCGTCTAGATTCACTTCGGATCTCGGTACTTCGGGAATTTCGTCTCCTCCACGACACTTACACACAAACCTCTGAATACGCTAAGCCCGAAGGACTTTGGGGGTTAACACCCATTCTACTTTCCCAGATATGCCGGATAGGAAAGATCTGACTCCTCCTCGAGAATATCTTGTCCACTTGACTTTGAGAATGAAAGGGTTCTTTCCTCCAAAGAATTTTACCCGCTATTTCTTTTGATCTTTATCACTCGAAGTGATTTTGGCATCTGTGCTTTCCTTGCGCTCCACTTGAACTTGAAACTTGAAGATTTTTGGAAAGTCTTTCTGCGCACTCCTTATGAGAATTATCCCGAGCTTGAGACTTATAGAAAATCCCATGCACCCCTTGCACTTTCTCACCTTAGAAAATTTTCAACACTGACTAAGTGTTGGCCCCGTGCACAACTTGCACGAGTATTCTTGAGATTTTATACTCAGATGAGTGTAAGTGCACTCCTTGCACTCACTCTCAAAGTTTCACGTTATCTCTCCTGAACCATTGAGTCTGAAAATGACTCTGCCTTAACACTCCTTGCATGGACACTATACACTCATTGCACTAGTGCTTCAGAAGAGAAACAATTGAAACTTACAAAACACTACATGTTCATTCAATTAACCATGAAATGCACACACATGTATATAAAATACAGAGAGAAAATAACATGAAATTGCCCAATTACTCAAATGTAAACATATGCAGAGATTTGAAATCAATCCCCCTCTATTATATTCCTTCAACAAGGCATTTACAAAGTTCTCAACAACAACTCTTAGTAGAATCTCTCAGCAAAATAACAATTAAACTTCGACAACAAATTACAATATTCAACAACTAATTACAATATTCTTCAATGTAGTGACCGTCATTTAATTTAGACTATCATTGAATTAATACGGAACAGTAAATTTGAAATTTACTCAAAATTTCACTTAATCTAGCATATTCACTCCCGTATTTCAATAAATAAATTAACAATTTACATAACCATTTGCATAACAATGAAATAAATAAATTAACAATTTACATAACCATTTGCATAACAAGTTAAATACCTTGCTCTGATGCTGTCGCTCCCTTCGCTTCAACCTATCTGCAACAGCTTGCTCCTGAAGACACCCCAAAACCAGCCACCCTACCGACTAGTACGCCTAGCCCTAGGACATCTATGGACGTCCTAGCCCTCCGAGCCCAAAACCCCTCAGCCCCAGTGCACTGTAAATCCCACTGTTAACTAACTCTGTCTCAAGCTCCCAAAATCTCCTCTCCCGTAGAATGCATGAATGAATCATGATCCCTCTCCATAATCCTTCTCCCTCCCTTATGCCTCCTTCACCGCCCTCGCACATTCAC
>ML806992.1:59265-78285 GCA_009831015.1 Picea engelmannii | reverse complement strand
TTAATAATTAATTATTCATTAACCCTCATTTACACTATTTAATAATATCCAATTAGAATTATTATTATTGAGATAAATACAATTTAGATAATCTTTAGGATTATTATTAAATTAACCATCTTAATAGTTAAGGGTCATTACATTCAACAACCCATTTGGGCATAGAATACACATACTTATACATGGAGGGGCTTCCCAATCCTTCCCTCAATCCTATCTTAGCGCTATCATATCACAATTAAATCAGAATGTCTAAATGTCTAAATCTTTGTTTTTAATGGGTTGTAGAACTTGTTTTCTGATGTAGCCAAAGCCTGAGATTCATTCACAAGATCAAATAAACCATGCAAACACATGAGAATGGAAATATAACTCTCTTTTATTCCTTATCCATCCTAACTATTACAATCAAAGTTCAACCCATTATAACTACTATCTAGGAGTTTTGAAAACAACTAATTTTAGAAAAACAACTAAATTTAGAAAATTTTCACATGACTCTAATTAAAAGCTAACTAGCGTGACACTATTTTTCAACTTTCTTACCTGATTAAGCTCATAAACTAAAATATAAATGATAATTGAAAAATTAAAGCTTCCCGTAAAAACACTCAAACCCCAATTTAAGGCCTTATATGAAGGAATTTGGTGTTGGAAGAGTGTCGAAATGATGTCCAATTGGATATATCCAATCGACACATCAATGACCTCTTTGATACACAACTCCCCGTAAAATTTCATCCCCAACGGATAACCGAGTCAAAAGTTATGACCCTCAAAAAATCCTTGCATCATTCTGCTCTAGTTGAAAAGAACGTAGCTCCTGCAAGTTACTATCTTCAATCTGTTTCCATTTAATGGGATCTAGGTTCAGTAAGTCACCCTCTGTAATCGATGTACTCTATGCTTGTGCTACGCCTTCCCGTTGGACTAGATATCAATTGTATTGGCCTTGTCGAGTATGAAGGGTATTCTTATCTAAAATATGTGCAATATTTTCCTTTTTCTTGCTTGGAATGGTCTATTTCCAATCCACCTCTGCTTCAATGTCATCACCCAGATCGTCCCCATGGAAGATATACAAATATGAAATTTTAAAAATAAGGGAGATATCGAGGTCAGCTGATAAATTGACCTTATAAGCATTGTCATTGATTTTCTTGAGAATCTTGCAAGGACCAATTTTCTTATAGTTCAATTTGTGGTAGGTTCCTCAAGGAAACCGCTCCTTCCATAATTAAAACATCACCAAATCACCTTCATTGAATACATGGTATCATTAGTGAGAATCTTTGATAATTTTGTTCTGTTCTTTACTGGCCTGCAGTTTTTGTCTCACATGTTGCTGCAACTATTGAATGTGTTTTGAAAATGCTTCCCCGCCATCCTTGATCCTATCCCCAAGTGGTAGCTGCACCAAATCTAGGAAACCCATAGCATTTCTACTGTAAACAACCTGAAATGGAGATTTACCTATGGATCTATTCATTGAAATATTGTAGGAAAATTTCGCTTGAGGTAAAGCCAAATCCCATTTCTTGGGATTCTCTCCAATAATGCTCTATAATAGGTTTCCCAAACTCCGATTTACCACCTTGGTTTTCCCATCTATTTGGGGGTGATAGGTACTATTGAAGTGTAATTTAGTCCTCATTTTCTTCCATAAAGTCCTCCAAAAATTACCCAAGAACAAAGTATCTCTATCAGAGGTAATAGTTTTTGGAACCCCAATTCTTCCACGGTTGATGCATCACTAGTTTTCTTGCAAGCAATGAACTGAGATATTTTAGAGAACCTATGAACAACCGCAAAAATAGAATTATTACCTCGTTGTGTTTTTGGGATCCCCAACAAAAAATCCATGCTCAGATTTGTCCATGGAACTTTGGGCACTAGTAATGGCATATATAAGCATGTGTTCTGTGAGTGTCCTTTAGACATTTGAAAAATCCTACATCGTCCCACATATCTGGTTATATGTTTTTTCATGTTCGACCATTAATACTTATCTTAGATTCAGGCTAGCGTCTTATCCTTTGCAAAATGTCCTGCCAAACCACCACTGTGAAGGTCTCTGATAATATTGTCCCTCATTGAACCAATTGGGATGCATAGTTGTTTTCCTTTGAAGAGGTATCCATCTTGCATAAAATATTCACCTTGATTAAGATCCATGTTCCCAACGATTGGATTCTTCAATTGTTCCACAATCTCCCAAAAATTATTATCAAATGCATAGATATTATTTAATGCAGCAAACCCAATTACTTGATTTTCCATGGTTGTCAAAAGAATAGTGCATCGACTCAAATCATCTGCAACCGGATTCTGTCATCCCAATTTGTGCTTTAAAACAAAGGTGTAGCCTTTTAAGAAAGAGACCCATTTTTCATGTCTATTTTTCAATTTATTTTGGGTGTTTACATATTTTAATGCAATATGATCCGTAAATAACACAAACTCCTTTGGCACTAGATAATGCCTCCAATGTCGCAATTATTTCACAATTCCATTAAATTATACATCATATGTGGATTAGTTCTTTCTTACCTCTTTCAATTTTTCACTAAAGAATGAAATTGGTATACCTGCTTGGCTAAGTACAGCTCCAATGCCTACATGTGAAGCATCAAAGTCTACCTTAAACACTTTATCAAAATTCGGTAAGGCTAATATGGGTGCCTCAATACCTTTTTATCTAGAAAATTAAAACTTTCCTCAGTTTCATTGGTCCACATGAATGTCTTGCCTTTGCTGCAATCTGTTATGGGTGCTACAATATTGCTAGAATTTTGAATACATTTTATGTAAAAGGTGGTCAACCCATGAAAATTTCTTACCTCTGTGATGCTCCTGGGACTAGGCCACTCTATAATTTCTTTGACCTTCTCTGAATCCATCTTGACTCCCTCTGTCGAGATGACAAAAACCAAGAACACCAAACTTTCTTGCAGGAAACTACATTTCTTCAGGTTTTCATAAAGTTGATGTTTTCACAATGGATCCAATATAATTTTTAAATGCTGCAAGTGATCTTATTTTTTGTTACTAAAAACTAGGATGTCATCAAAATACACAAAAAATAAACTTACCAATGTAAGTTCGAAGAACAATATTCATCAGCCGCATGCAATTTCTTGGAGAATTGGACAACCCGAATGGAATAACCATCCATTCATATAGTCCATCCTTGGTCTTGAAGGCAGTTTTCCATTCATTCCCTTCACGAATCCGGATCTGGTGGTATCCACTTCGCAAATCAATCTTACTAAAATATTTAGCTCTGACTAGAACATCCATCATGCCATCCAACTGCAGTATAGGAAACCTATATTTGATGGTAATTTTATTGATTGCTCTTCCATTTATGCACATCCTCCATGTATTATCCTTTTTTGGAGTCAACAATGCTGGTAAAACACATCGACTCATGTTTTTTATCACCAAACCTTTCTTTATAAGTTCCATCACTTATCGGTTGAGATCTGCATGTTGTTTAGGATTCATCCTATAGGCTTCCTGATTAGGTAAAGATGATCCCGGGATCAGATCAATGTGATGTTGAATATCCCTCTTTGGTGGAAAACCATCATGTAGTTCATTAGGGATAACGTCAACATATTATTCTAGTAACTTGGCCACTTCAATAGGAATTTGTATGTCTTCCATGACTCCTTTTTGCACAATTAACGCATAACATAATCCCGTTGCATTTATTTACTTAACAAACTCTCTTTCTGACAACTTATTCTCAGTTTTTCCCTCATCCCTAAGGGGAAATAAGACAACTTTTGATCCATCCTTCCAAAAGGTGTAGGTATTATTTCCTCCATCATGCATGATTTTTTTGTGATATTTCCAAGGCCTCCCCAATAACAGATGGCATGCATCCATTGGAATGACATCACACCATACTTCATCTTTATAAGTCTCACCAATGGAAAACTTGATCAACATCTTTTATTAATGGTGACTTCATTCCCATTTTTGAACCATGCAATTTGGTAAGGATGGGGATGTGTTTCACAATGTAATTTCAGCCCAAATGGATAATCAAGTCAAAATTTATGACCCTCGAAAAAACCCCGAAAAATCCATGCATCACTTTCCATAGACCAACTCATAAGGTGGGCATCTTGTAGTAGTTCTTCATCTGGTCTTGTAGGTCCATAAGGCTTCGGGGAGACTATCATCCCAATCCTTGATGTGTAGTTTGATGGTTTTTGTAATGACGGTCTTAAGGATATTATTAGTTCCCTCTACCTATCCATTTTACTGTGGATGATATAATGTTGTTACTCTATTTTTGATTTTGTAGTTGTCTATCAGATCTCTAACAAGTCGTGATGTGAATTGAGTTCCTCTGTTAGTCACTATCTCTCGTGGTATTTTGAATCTTACAAAACTTTCCTCGTGGACAAATTCTACTACTTCTTGTTAGATTATCATCATAAGTAACTTGGCTTCCATCCATTTTGTGACATAGTCTATACATACACTGATGTAGGAGTGTCGACAAGATGGGGGGTTTATTGGTCCCAAAAAATCAATGGCCCATTTATAAAAATGTTGTAACACCATATGTGGTTGTAGTGACATTTCATCTATTTGTACATGTGTACCCATGCATTGACAGTTGTCGCACCGGACCTCTTCACATATTCTTTGGAATATCTGAAGAGTGTGGGAAAGTAATACCCTTGGTGAATTATTTTGTACCCAATTATTTTATCTGCAAAGTGGCCCCCACATGGACCATCATGACGGGATTTTAGTATCTCATGGAATTTATCCTCTCGTACAAACCTTCTGATAATCAAATCAGGTCTAGTGTATAAGAGGAAGTCATCAATCCATGAGAATATTTCACTTTTCCTAACTATACTTTGTCGTTCTTTGGGGGTCGGGTGATGTGGAAGTTTACTTGCAGCCAAAAAGTTAGCAATATCTGCAAACCAAAGTGAGTTAGTAGATACTGCAAAGAGGTGTTAATTTGGAAAATGATCTTCTACCGGAGGTTCATTCTCATTAGATGTTATTCTAGAAATAAATTCAGCCACTACATTATGTTTTCCTGGTTTGTCTAAAATGGTAATGTCAAATTCTTGCAATAAAAGTAACCATCTAGTGACCCTACCATTTTTTATTGGTTTGTTCAATAAATATTTAATAGTAGCATGATCAATATGCAAGATTATAGAATATACAGTAATGTAGTGTCTAAACTTGTTTATTGCATGGATAACAAGAAACTATTTCTCAATTACCGTGTTATTCAATTTAGCAGGTGAGAGATTCTTACTGACATAGTAGATTGCATATGGGTCTTTTCCTTCAAGTTGTCCAATGAATTCTATGATTTTTGTGTTGGATGTGCTTGTGGAAATGTGGAATGGGAGGGTTCAATCAGGCTCTCTTAGTACATGAGATTTAGATACCTTGACTTTTAATTCATCAAGCACATGTTGGCATGTCTCTATTGTTAGGATATTTAGACACTTAGGAGTTAGTTAAGATCTAATTGTTCTAATGTGTCATTAGGTAAAAGTGTGTTTCTTTAATATGAATTAGTATGCATTTGTAGTTAGGAAATCCGACTGTCACGATATGTTCCCGACATAGAGTGATCTGATGGTTCATATTCTCCTCGATCTTAACAACCATTGATCTGTGGCTTAACACCCAATTGGTCCATGATCTATATTTAATGAGCATGGAGGGTCATTTTCCTTTGATCGAGTGTGAGAAACTATCTTGTAAAATCTCTCTGTAATATTTTTCTTTTTCATTAATAAACTGCTCCATGTGGCCGCGTTGGTTGGGGCTGTGGATGTTTCCCCGTAGGGATTTTACCATGTGAAAAACATCGATGTGTTGATATTTTATCTGGTTGTGTGAGTTTTTACTGAAGGTGTTCATCCTCTGTTGGAATACCTGTGTTGTTGAACATGGTACCAGATCCTGTTTGAAGACCCACTCCTGTTGTAGATCGATATCGTGAAGCTGAGTTTCATCATATCCATTTTCTCTCATTTTTGTACATTTATGGGCTGAGAGGACTATTCCATTGCATTTTTAGCACTCATTTCAGTCAGGAACATTTTTCATTTCACTTGAAAAGGTTTTCGTTTTCCCAAGATACGACCATTTCAGTCAGATCCAGAGGTATAAATCCTGAATACGCCATTTTTAATTTTTTGCAGATTATTATTTTGGTTTTATATTATTTGTTTCTGGGTTGCTACTCTTTTATATATGTGTATGATATTTTCCCTACGCCCTGTGCGATCTCGGCAAATCAGAAACAAATAGGAAAATTTGCATTTTTCGAGTAAGCTAATCGAGATCTAACCCTTGTTGTCATCATAATTTTTTTCTTGTGTGAAAATAATTTTATTTAGCACTCTCTCCAAGGCCATCTTCAACAAAAACAACTTCAATCATCTTGCTAAACAATACAACATGTTTTTCTAGACCATTTGGTTAAAAGTTTCCTTATTAAGAGGTCTTGAGTTCAAGTCTCTCTTTTTGAAAAAGTTCATGCTCCATTGTAAAATGTATTTCACTTCAAGTATAAAAGTGAATCACTATAAGTAGCTTTAATATTTTAGAGTTATTTATTTTGCATACAACTTTTCTTTTATAAAGTAACTTCATGGTAAAAGTGATCCCCACTTATTTTTATAAAAGTGGGTCACTTCATAAAGCAACTTACACCATCACATGGTCCTTTGGTTACCGTTTATGCCTTTTTTTAAAAGGGCATAAATTTCACATCTAAAGTCTGTTTTTAGTGCCGTGTTTCTTAAAACCACCTAATGTTTCTAGATATTTCCATCCAGATCATCAGTTTCAGTTTTTAAATCCATATTATCTACATATTTAATATGGCCTCTTCAAGTAATCTTTTTCGTACTAGCACCAACTACTTCCAATGGAAATCTCATATGGAAGATTTATTAAGAAGTAAAGGCTTGTACCATATTACCTTGGGAAATGAAACAACACCTGCTGATGCTGATAAAAAATTCAAATGGGATAATAGGAATGATGAAGCACGTGGATTAATCAAAATGTCCATCTCTCCTGATTTAAGTTTCCACCTTCAATCAATTGATAAACCGAAAGAAGATTGGGAAAATATTGAATCTGTTCTTGGTAAACATAATATTATTTGAGCAGAACAGTTAGAAAATCAAGTACTGACTTTAATTCCATGTGATTTTTCTTGCATTGAAGACTATGTATCTAAGTTTAAAACACTCAAAACTTTATGTGAAGAATGTAAGATAAAGAGAGACAAAGATCATTGCATCTATCTTATTCTTTCTAATCTAGGTAGTGTATATTCTGTGTTTGTATCTAACTTTTATGCCATGCAAGAGGCTCTAGGAACAACTTATGTAAAACCCACTCTTGAGAAATTTTGTGATGCTTTGATTAGAGAGAAAGATAAGCTCGTACAACTTGAAGTGATCAACAGTGCAGGTACCTCCAACAAAGCCTTAGTCGTCTATCAGAAAGATAAACCCAACAATCTCAAGAAGAAACATCCTCGCCACAACAACAAGCAATATAAGGGTTCCAAACCCACTCAAACAACTTCAACTCCTAATGGTGACAAATGATCAAAATATAAAAATAAGAAGACTGACAAACATTGCAACTTTTGTGATAAAGATGGTCATGATGGGTCCAAATGTTTCAAGAAGATGGAAGCTTTAGAAGCAACAATGAAGAAGCACAACATCAATATTGATTCTACTTCTTCTTCTTCTTCTCATGGACATTCACTTTCTTCTTCTGTTATATCCTTCAATACAACTTCTACTTCTACTTCTAATGAGTGTCTTATTGATTCTGGAGCATCTTATCATATGGCTAAGGATGGTGACATATTTTCTGCTCTAAATGAATGTAACACCAAGAAAATATTTGTTGGTGATGATAGATCTCTTAGTGTTGAAGGATATGGAACAATTCAAGTAGAAAATGGTCATCTCAAAGATGTATTATGTGTTCCAAGTCTTTCTTGTAACCTTCTATCAATATATCAAATCACTCATTCAGGTGAAGGTAAAACTGTAGAGTTTTCACCTCACCAAGTTGTAATCAAGGATCTAAGAGATCCTAAGCATGTTATTACAACTGGAACTATTGATGATATTACTAGGTTGTACATGTTTGACAACTTTGGGTCATCATCTTTTTCATACGCTTTTGTTTCTTATAACGATGAATTGAGCAAACTTTGGCATGAGTGGTTTGGTCATCTAAACTATCGCTCATTGCAACAATTATGTAATCAATAGATGGTGACTGGTATTCCTCCTATTTCATGCAGAGATGGTGTTTGTGTCGGTTATGTTCTCGAAAAACATCATCAGGATAGTTTTGACAAACAAGCCTCTTGACACACCTCGATCCCTTTGCAGCTTGTTCACAGTGATTTGTGTGGTCCACTTTCTTCTCCTTCTTTTTCTAGGTGCAAGTATTTCTTAACTTTAATTGATGGCTTTTCCATACATACTTGTGTTTACTTCTTAAAACATAAGAGCAAAGTTTTTGACAAGTTTTTGGCCTACAATGCCCTTGTAGAAAAGAAATCTGGACATCAAATTCAAAGGTTAAGAACAAATAATGGAGGCAGATATGTGAACAATAATTTTACAAGTTATTTCACTACACATGGCATCCAAATTGAACACAATATTCCATATACACCACAACAAAATGGTGTTTTTGAGAGAAAGAACCACACATTAAAATAAATGGCTAATTGTAAGATCCAATCTAAGGGATTTATTCTAAAGTATTGGGTGAAAGCCATCAACTATGGAAATTACATAGTAAATCACACTCCCACAAAGGCTCTTACAAATATAACACCGAAAGAAGCTTGGACTAAAATTAAACCAGATGTAAGTCACTTCTGTGTACTTGGTAGTATAGCATGGGCTCACATTCCTGATAAGAAAAGGAAACAACCTAAAAGTGAGAAGTGTATATTTGTTGGTTATTCTAAAGATTTAAAAGGTTATATACTTCTTCAACCACATTGTAATGAAATTATTATTAGAAGAGATTTTAAATTTGATGAAAATTTCTTAGCCCGCGAGCCTAATTCGGCGTTTGTGCCTTCTTTGGCCCACGAGCCTAATTCGACGTTTGTTCCTTCTTTGGCCTGCGAGCCTAATTCAACATTTGTTACTTCTTCAGCCCGTGACCCATATTTGGCGTTTGTGCCTTCTTATGTTATGGTTTCTTCTTCAGATGATGATAATGAGGATGAAAATCCACCTCCACCTGCTCACCTTCCTCCAGATGATTCCTTTGAACCAACACCACCTCCAACTCCACCGCTACCTAGATGGGTCCATTCAACACAAGAATCAACTGGTGACCTTGTCGGTGATCCTTTAGATCAACGTCGGACATGTTCACATTTCCAGTGAGCCTCTTCTCTTTTGGCTCAAGTTTCAAAGACTCACGATCCAGAGACATTTTCAGAAGCTTCAGGTCATCTAGATTGGGATATAGCAATGAATGAAGAGTATCGTTATGTAATGGAAAACGATACTTGGGATATTGTACCTCTTCCAAAAGGAAGGAAACTTGTCAGATGTAAATGGGTCTTCATAACTATGTATTCATCAGATGGAAGTGTTGAAAGACACAAGGCTCAGTTAGTTTCCAAAGGATTTTCCCAAGTTGAAGAAATTGACTATAAATAAACCTTTTCCCCTGTAGCCAAAATGGATTCCATCATCTTTGTTCTTTCCCTTGCTACCTCACATAAATGGGAGGTCCATCAGATGGGATTTAAATCCACCTTCTTGCATAGATATTATCAAGAAGAAATCTACATGGAACAACCTCATGGCTATGTCCAGAATGACTCTAGCCTTGTTTGTCACCTTAAAAAATATATTTATGGTCTCAAGCAAGCTCCCCGAGCTTGGTATGTCAAAATGGAAAGATTTCTTATTGCCACTGGATTCTCTAGATGCCATTCTGATCCTAATGTCTATACGAAGAAAGTAGGAATGCATCTCATAATCCTTGCCCTTTATGTTGATGACCTTATCCTTACTGGTAGTGACTCAAAACTTTTAAACCATGTGAAAACCATCCTTAAGAAGAAATTTGAAATGACAGACTTAGGATTTTTGCACTATTTCCTTGGCCTCCAAGTTTTTCAAAACAATGAAGGAATTTTTCTTTCCTAGTCTAAGTATGCTTGTGACCTTCTTCGTCTCTTTCACATGGATCATTGTAAACCAACCCCTTCTCCCTTCCAGTCTGGAGTCAAGATTGTTGCCACATGTACTTCTCTCGAAGTTGATTCCACCTTGTACTATCAGTTAGTTGGTAGCCTCTTATACTTGACTCATACCTGTCCTAATATTTCCTTTGATGTTGGTCTTGTTGTCCGTTATATGCAAACACCTCATAAAATCCATTGGAAAGAAAATAAAAGGATACTTCACTATGTTCGTGGTACAGTTCAGTTCAGGATACATTACAAATCAGGGGGGACTCCTTTATTGGTTGGTTTCACTAATTCAGATTGGGTCAGTGACGCTGATGATCAGAAGTATATTGTAGGTTATGTTTTCAGCCTTGGTTCAAGACCTGTCACTTGGGCCTGTAAGAAACAACAAGCTATTGCACTTTCTTCAACAAAATCAGAGTACCAAGCAATGGTAAATGAAATTCAGGAAGCCTTATGGCTTCGACAGATTCTTTTAGAGTTTGGATTCCAATAGCTGCATCCGACCATCCTTTGGTGTGACAATCAGAGTTCCATCAAGCTCGCCAAAGACCCAGTTCAACATCAGCGCAACAAACACATCGAGCTACACATGCACTTCATCAAAAATCTCATTCGTGATCAAGTTATTGAAGTTCTCTTTTTCCCTACAAAAGATCGAGTTGTAGACATTTTCACAAAGTCTCTTACAAAAGTGAAGTTTTCCGAACTTCGATCTATGTTAGGAGTTCAAGAAGTTGTCATTAAGGGGGGATAGTCTCTAATTCCTCGTTCCTTCCCCTATTGTGTTACTATTGTAAATCCTTCAATCATATCCCAAGTTGTTCTTAAGGGGGGATGTTAGGATACTTAGACACTTAGGAGTTAGTTAATATATACTTGGTCTAATGTGTCATTAGGTAAAAGTGTGTTTCTTAGTGTGTTTCTTTAGTATGCATTAGTATGCATTGGTATTTAGGAAATTCAATGGTCACGATATGTTCCCAACATAGAGTGATCTGACGATTCATATTCTCCTTGATATTGATGACCATTGATCTGTGTCTTAACACTCGATTGGTCCATGATCTCTATTTAAATAGCATGAAGGGTAATTTGTCAATGATCAATTGTGAGAAACTCTCTTGTAAAATATCTTTGTAACATTTTTCTTTTGCATTAATAAACTGCTCCAAGTGGATGCGTTGGCTGGGGATGTGGATGTTTTCCTGTAGGGGTTTTACCACATCAAAACATCAATGTGTTGATCTTTGATCTGGTTGTGTGAGTGGTTACTGAAGGTGTTCGTCCTCTGTTGGAATACCTGTGTTTTCGAACATCTATCCATACAAACTCAATATCTTTGCTAAGTAAGAAAAATAATGGACGAGCAATACGTGAAAAGTTTTCAATGAATATACAGTTATAACTAGCATATCCTATAAAGATTTGTACCTACTTCTACGAAGTTGGAGTTGGAAAATTGAGTAGTACCTTTATTTTCTCTGGATCGACTTGCATACCTTTTTCTAAGATGTGATGTTCCATTACAATGCCATTGGTTTCCATCATGAAACACTTTTCGTTACTAAGGGAAACATTTGACTCCTTGCATCTGGATAATGTATTTTCCATAATGGATAATGCTTCATCAAACTTGTCCCCATATGTTCTAAAATCATCGATACATATTTCCATGCAATCATGAATGAGATTAGAGAATATACCTATAACGACTCGTTGAAAGGTGGTGGGGGAGGTGCATAACCCGAATGGTAGAACATGGTAGGTGAACATCCCCAAGGATAGGTTAATTTTTTTTTCTATTGGTATTCTGGGGCGATTTGGATTTGGTTGTATCCATCGAAACCATCAGGGAAAGAGAAGTACCTCTTTCCTATGAGTGTGTCTAGGACCTGGTCGATAAATGGTAATGGAAAGTGATCTTTAGGTGTTTCTTTATTCAATTCTTGATAATCTACACAAATCCTCCAATTACCATTTTTCTTTGGAACCATGAAAATATGGGAGACCCATTGGCTATCAGAAATGGGTTAGATGAAGTTATATGTAAGCAATTTATGTAGCTCGTCTTTGACTATGTCTTTCATAGCCGGGTTCATCCGATGCTGAGGTTGATGAATGGGTCTGACTCCTTCCTTGATATATATATATATATATATATATATATATATATATGATGTGTACATAGATCATGTTAGAGTAATCCCAGGTGAATGCATCACTGTGCTTTAGCAACACTTCAACCAATCACTCTTTTTGATGCTCGGTTAGTCCTTGTTTGATTTTCAAGGTTTTCCTTGGGATAACTTCTATGGTTTCTATAAGGGATCCTTGGTCTTTTTCTTGTATCGGTTTGTGTTCAATGGGTGAGATGATTGTGGAAGCTAAGGAAAGTTAATTTTTTGGTTTCATAATATGCTCAAGAATATGTGTGTTTTGTGAGGAAGAGGACGAGGCTATAAAATCATTGATTTCATCGTCCTCAACTTTTGGCATCATTTCCATGGAATTGTCAAAATAAAGTAGTGTTGTTTAAATTGTGTGGATTTTTCTTCATTTCACTAGAATAGATGTTATGATTTCATTTCAGTGATTTGTAGGATGATTTTCTAAGTATTTTCTATGCCCAAATCTCAATATCAACAAGGTAGATTTATTAGCTCTTCCAAAACCCCCCAAAAAGATAACAGTGCAAGTCAATAAAAAAAGGGTAAGGAGTAACATCAACCAAATTACTTATCACCTAGAACAAGTTCCCTTTCCAAAAATTATCCCGAAGCATCTCCTCAGATATCAAATACTGTGCAAGGATATTTGTATATCGAGATCCCATTTTCAGAGGAGCATATCAATGAGAAATATCATTCTAAAGAGTTCCTTTTCCTCGAGGCATCATTAGAAGCATAAGACAATATTTGAAAAGAAATGGCACATGAAACTGTCAAATAGGAACCCATGATTTTCATATTCTCAATCAAAGAAACCGATGAGGAAACCAAGATGAAGAACATCCCTCATTCCACCTTTCCAAAATTTTTCTGGTTGTGGAGCCTAATTATATTTGTGATTTAGAGGTCCTTGTTTTCAGTTGTGTTTATACCCCATGAATACTGTACACCCCTCCATGCAGATGGGTTGCAAGGGGGGATTTTCCGGGTTTGGGGGAAACGCCCTTGAAGGAAAAATGTCCTTGTAAATGTATATTGTAATTTCATAGTAAATCTGGAGCATTCATTATAAGGCCGCACATATGACAGTAAAATTTATGTTAGGGTTTTTTTCTATAGAAGAAAACCCTCTTTTATGAGGGAATTGCATTGTGGATGTCTATTATTGCGAATGTTGTATTATGAGACAAGAGACTGTGATAGAAAGACGAGGACGTTATAGCGGGTGTGCTATAGGTTGTATCCCTTCATTTGCTAGATAACAAAAGGAAGGACCTGACAATTTCTTTGGTGGACATAGCCCACACTAGGTGCACCACATATATCTGTGTCTCTATTTTATTGTGTATATTCTATGTTTTATTTCCACATTTGTTTTATTTTATTGCTCTGCGATCCTGTTTTTCTAACAAATCGTATCAATGGCCGACGATGGAAAGTTTAGGGTCGAGAAATTTAATGGCCAAAACTACCAGTTATGGAAGATGTATATGGAAGATTATTTATATCAAAAGGATTTACTCCTACCATTGGGTGGAGTAGAAAAGAAGATGACGACCATGAAGGAAGAAGAATGGGAGGTTCTTGATAGAAATGCACTAGGAACGATACGACTAATCATGGCAGCGTCGTTGGATTTCAATATTTTGAAAGAAAAGACAATGAAGGAGTTGATGGATGCATTGGTTAAATTGTATAAAAAATCCTCGATGTCCAATAAGGTATTTCTAATGAAGATATTATTTAATATGAAGATTTCAGAAAGTGGGTCGGTTGCAGACCATTTAAATGAAGTTAATACAGTTACTAATCAGCTAAGTTCTATAAAATTGGACTTTGATGATGAGGTCAGGGCTCTTCCCATATTGTTCTCATTGCTAGAAAGCGGGAATGGCTTGGTCATGGATATAAGTAACTTTGTCTCTAGTTCAAACACTTTAAAATTTGATGGTGTTTTTGGTGTTATCCTTAGCGAGGAAATGCGATGGAAAAACATAGGTGAGACATCAGGTAATGTGTTAAACATGGAGAACAAGGGAAGACAAAAGGATAGAGGAAAGGGCTCAGGGAACCGCGAGAATTCTAGGAAGGGAAGATCCAAATATAGTCTGGGAAATATAGAGTGCTGGAATTGTGGGAATAAAGGACATATGAAGAAAGACTACAGAGCTCCAAAGAATCAAAGAGATGGACAATAGGAGAAAAATCAGGAAACAAATGTAACAAGTGATGTGTTACAAGATGCTTTGAATCTTTATGTAGATAATATTTCTGAGTCTTGGGTAGTAGATTCAGGGGATTCATTTCATGCCACACCCCATAGGAAACATTTTCTAGAAAATGTTCAAGGTGATTTTGGACAGGTTCATTTGGGTGATGATGCACCATGCAAAATTGTTGGAATGGGAAATGTAAAAATAAAGAGAATGAATAGAAACCAATGGTTGTTGAAATATGTAAGACATGTTCCAGATATAAGGAAAAATCTAACTTCAACAGGGCAATTGGAAAGTGAAGGTTGTATATCTATATTTACATATAAGACATGGAAGGTCACCAAAGGATCATTGGTGATAGAAAAAGGAGAGAAGGTAGGTACATTGCATTTATGTACTGGTAATACCAACTCTTCTATCTCTTTAGCTTCTACAAGAGAAGATACAACATTGTGGCATCATAGGCTTGGACACATGAGTGAGAAGGGGATGCATATACTTCACAAAATAAATTTGTTGTTGGATCTTAAACAAATTGATTTGGATTTGTGTGAGCGTTGTGTTTATGGAAAACAAAAGAGAGTCAAATTTCTCAGAGTCGGAAAAGAAAAGAAGAGTGAAAGGTTAGAGATTGTGCATACAGATGTATGGGGACTAACTCAAGTATCATATCTTGGTGGCTCTTGTTATTATGTTACTTTTATTGATGATGCAACTAGAAAAATTGGGTTTATTGCATTCGAAAAAAATACGATGTTTTTTATAATTTTAAGAAATGGAAAGCTTTGGTTGAGAATGAGACATGAAAATGGTTGAAGTGTCTCAAATTATACAATGGAGGTGAATATTGCAGAAAGGAGTTTGATTATTACTGTTCATACCATGGGATTTGTAGAGAGAAGACAGTTCCAGGAACACCAGAAGAAAATGGTGCGTCAGAAAGGATTAACATGACAATCATGGAGCGTGCAAGGAGTATGAGATTGCATGTTGGTTTTCCCTTACAGCTATGAGAAGATGTTGTATATATTCTTGTTTAATTAATAAACAAATAACCTTCAAGCTCTTTGGATGGTGGAATTCTAGAGGAGGCATGGACAAGTAAAAAGGAAAACTATTATTTTTTGAATACTTTCAATTGTGAAGCATTTGTCCATATTGATAAAGAAAATGGAACAAAGCTTGAGGAAAAATCCAATAAGTGTACCTTTATTGGATAGAGTGTTAATGATTTTGGTTATCGCTTATGGGATTATGAAAATCACAAAATCATTAGGAGTATAGATGTCATATTCAATGAGAAGGTCATGTACAAAGATCATCTACAGAGAAATAAACACGAAAAAGAAAAACCAGAATACACAGTGCTTGATGAGATCACTAAAAAAGAAATTCCAAAGGTACCAGAAAATAAAAAAGGTACAACAACAGGAGAAATAGATACCTCAAAATTCTTCAAGTGTTGTTAGAAGATATACCGGGTTAAGTAGACCCCCTGAACGATACTCTCCTTCATTGTATTATTTAATGTTGATTGATTATGGTGAACCAGAATGTTATGAAGAGGTAATGCAGGTAGACACTAAAAAGAAGTGGGATAAAGGAATGAAAGAGGAAATGGATTCCTTGGTAAATAACCAGACTTGGGACTTGGTTCAGTTTCCTGTGGGAAAAATAGCATTGCATAATAAATGGGTTTACAAGTTGAAGGAAGAAGATGAAGGAAAAAAGCGGTACAAGGCTAGACTTGTTGTAAAGGGGTTTGCATAAAAGAAATGTATAGATTTTGATGGAATATTTTCTCCTGTTGTTAATATGACTTAAATTAGGACTATTTTAAGTCTTGTGGTAGTAGAATATTTTCATCTTGAACAATTAGATGTAAAAACAACTTTTCTCCATGGGGATTTGGAGGAAGATATTTATATGTAGAAACCACAAGGGCATGAGGTCAAAGGGAAGGAAAATTTGGTATGCAGGTTGAAGAAGAGCCTATATGGCCTAAATAAAGCTCCACGACATTGGTATTTGAAGTTTGACAGGTTTATGACATAACACGGTTATAGTAGATGTCATTCTCATCACTGTGTTTATTTTAAAAAAACTAGAAAATGGAATCTATATTATCTTTCTATTGTATGTAGATGACATGTTTGTTGAAAGGTCTAATATGCAAGATATAAATGTTCTTAAGAAGAAATTAGATAATTTATTTGTGATGAAGGATTTCGGTGCTGCAAAGAAAATCCTTAGTATGAGAATAACAAGAGATAGGAAAAATCACAATTTGACATTGTCTCAGGGTGAGTACATAGAGAAGGTGTTGGAGAGGGTTAGAATGTAGAATGCAAAACCAATTAGTACACCTTTGGACAACCATTCCAAATTAACCAAAAAAACGTGTGTAGGGTCCCTTGTTCATCAACAATTGGCATCTTGATGTATGCGATGGTTTGCACAAGACCAGATATTGCACATGCAGTGGGAGTTGTGAGAATGTATATGAATAATCTAGGTAAAGAACATTGGGAGGCAGTAAAGTGGATTCTCATGTATTTTAGAGGTACTGCTACTCATGCATTATGTTTTGAAGGTTCAAACAATGTTCTCCAGAGATATGTTGATTTATATATGGAAGGTGATAAAGATAACAGGAGGAGAACCACAGGGTATGTTTTTACTATAGGTGGAACAACAGTAAGTTGGATTTCGAAACTAAAAAAGGTTGTTGCACTTTCAACAACAGAGGCATTGTATGTTGCTGCTACAGAGGCTAGTAAAGAGATGATTTGGTTACAAAGGTTTATGGAGGAATTGGGAAAGAAGCAAGAGAATAGCAGGTTGTACTGTGACAACAAGAGTTTCATTCATTTTGCAAAGAAATCAACCTTCCATTCGAAGACTATCCATATATAGCTCAGGTACCATTTCATATGATCCATCTTGGAAGATGGACATTTGAAGTTGGAAAAGATACATACTAGCCAGACTCATGTAGGCATGTTAACAAAGGGAGTAACCAAGGAGAAACTAAGTTCCTTCTTAGTTTCAGTTGGTCTTCAAGTATCTAGGTGAAGATGAGAAATTTTCTAGGTCCAAGGTGGATCATAGTCCAACAAGTACAACAATGGTGGAGTTGTGATTAGTCTCCAAGTGGAAGATTGTTGGTTTTGGAGGCTGATTATATTATTGATTCAGAGGTCTTTATTTTCAGCTGTGTTTATACCCCATGAAGACTCTACACCCCATAATACTATACAACCCTCCACTCGAGGGAATTGTAGGGGGGGCTTGCCCCACTGCGGGGTCTGGGGGAAAGAAGGTCCTAGAAGGAAAAATTTCCTTGTAAATGTATATTTTAATTTCATAGTAAATATGGACCATTCATTATAAGGTCGCAGATCTGAAGGTAGAAGTTATGTTAGGGTTTTTTTCCCTAGAAGGAAACCCTCTTTTATGAGGAAATTGTATTGTGGTTGTGTATTATTGTGAATGTTGTATTATGAGAAAGGATACTGTGATAGAAAGAAGAGGAAGTTACAATGATTGTGTTGGAGGTTGTATCATTTCATTTGTTGGATAACAAAAGGAAGGACCTAACAATTTCTATGGTGGACATAGCCCACACTAGGTGAACCACATATATCTATGTCTATATTGTATTATGTATCTTTTGTGGTTTATTTCCACATTTATTTTATTTTATTTCTCCGCGATCCTATTTTTGTAACACTTTCATGGGCTATCTAAAGAAGATCTTGATACCTTCCTCTTCAAGTTTGATGTGCTTTGCAGAAGCTATGACTATGTGACAGATGCCCAAAAATTGAATCTCTTTCCCGACATACTTAAAAGTGTTGTGTTATGATGGTTCATGGGCCTCAAAAAGGATACAATTCATTCATGGGACTAAATGACATAAATTTCTGAACAAATACCAATACTACTACAAAGATAAGGAAATAAGAGAGGGAGTTTTCAAGATGATGCAACATGAAGATGAGAGATTGGAAGACTACATTGAGCGATTCACTTACAACCTACAAAGGGAAAAGTAAGGAGATTTTGCAAGATTCCAAATATATAAAATATGCAGAACATAAATGAAATGCTAGAAATGATAGAATAACAGTAAAATATCCAGCATAATCTTCACAATACACATAAATGATATACGAAATAGAAACAGAAACAACACTTTGATTCAGATAGCAATGTTCACAGGCCTCTTCGAGGGGGCAACCTCTAGTTGAGCAACGCTCTGTTACAATAATCTCCAAGCTAGGGTTTTCATACCCTCGACCCTTATTTATACTAAATGTGTCTATTAAGAGAAGCATCTAGAGGAAGATCCTTCTAG
>ML806992.1:8738-45074 GCA_009831015.1 Picea engelmannii | reverse complement strand
TCTTGTTATTTTTATTTTTGAACCCAAAAGATAAATGCGGTTTTTAATCTTTTCAATATATTTTTAAATTCCTACCTTTTATACTCCCACACTTTAATAAATTTTATTTCTTCTTTATCATTTAAAAGCCATGGGTTTCACTTAATTTAATTCCCTCATTACTTTACCCCCTTTAATTTTACGAAGACTTTAATTAACACCTAGGAGGGTTTTAGTTTACGCCCTAGGTTTATTTTTGTAGAATCTTTTCTTAGGGCTTGTCAAATTTAACTTAGAGATGTTTTAATTTACGTTTTGATTTGAACAGGGTGACAATTTAATTAGGGGAGTCGTTTTAAGAATTTTATCAGGCGTTAAGGTCTTATGTTCATCTAAGTTGTCTCATCATCATCATCCATGCGACGTGCCCTTCAGGACGCACTACGTGCTCCAAGGGTGCCACTCGCCTCGTTTGCTTCCATTGCGCGATGTGCCCTTCAGGATGCACCACGTGCTCCAAGGGTGCCACTCGTTGACTTGTATTTCTTTGCGCGACGTGCCCTTCAGGATGCACCATGTGCTCCAAGGGTGCCACTCGCTAACTTGTATTTCTTTGCGCGACGTGCCCTTCAGGATGCACCACGTGCTCCAAGGGTGCCACTCACTGGCTTGACAGATTGGTAGACTCTATAACCCCTAGAGTCAACACTCCACCAGGTGAACTCATGGGAGACTAAGGGCTCTAAGGAATAAGGCCCCCGCCTTATTGCGCGCCCCTTAGAATCATCGTGAGCGACTGTCTTAGTCTGCCCTCACGACATCGTGGATCCTCTCGAACTAGGTAATCATTAACCTACAGTTCGAGCCACGGTGGGAGTGCTAGTAGGTTGTGGCAGGGCTGCTGTCCACAGATCTCCCTCAATCTCTCTGGAACTCGTGTGTGGTCCCTTTACTCCATATGTGAGTCTGGTCGACAAGCTATCGTCAGCCTGCATCATCAACCATCATGTCAGATCATGTCAACAACATATCGTAAAATCAATAGCATATAATCAAAACAAAACAATATCACCGTAAATGAAACAACCCAAATAGCCCACTCCCTGACTCAATCTGGAGTCCAAGGGAGTTCCACCGATGCCTCTGCATCCTCAAGGTCCGAAACCCTGCACACTCAATGAAACTGAGTCAACGACACCTGTCTACATCAAGGTAGTAAAACATCCTGTCATATAACTTAACGCATCATAATGAAGGAAAAAGTTTTATCATCATAAAAATCCAGATCACTTGCGAGAAAGTGTCCTCAAAGAATAATTTTTGTCAGTGCGCCAGAGCGGGATGTTACATTGCATAGATTTTCCATGACAATTCACAAGTTCCATACGAGCCCAAATTGATAATTAAATGTGCAACTCTTCCTTTTCTTACTAAGTTAATTAGAAAGTAATTGAAAGTTCTGCCAATACCATATGTCAATTTTCATCAAATTAGTCAAACTAGGTAAAGCACAGTCTTTCCCATTGAAATTTAACAATATGTGGTTGTGTGAAAATGATTATCGTTCTTTGGTTGCAAAGAAAGTTCATCTTTTATGTGTTAGTTTGCTAGAAAATGAAAAATATTAATGTATTTTCCAACAAATGGGCGAGATCCTTCATTGCTCGTTCCCAAGCTAGTCTTAAAGATATAGAGGAGGCTTTAGAGTGCTATTGGAAACATCGACATGGTATTTAACCCAAGAAGAAGATTTAGCATTGGGGGAGATTTTAAAAAGGAAACAAGACCTGCTACTTTGGGAGGAAGCTAGGTTGCGGCTAAAAAGCATGGAAATTTGGCTGAAAGAAAGTGATAATAATACAAAATCCTTTCATAGGTACACTCAACATTGAAAGAATCAAAATACAATCGAGGAAATCAAATATCGGAATGGGGACTTATTATCCACTCATGAAGAATTGGAAGAGGTAGGGATGGATCATTTCAATTCTTTATTTAAGGAAAAAAATGGGTTCCCCATTGCAAAGATTCTAAAAGGGGTTGAGTTGTTCCCTCAAAAAATGACTGATGAGATGAATGAGGCTTTGTTAGAGGTTATGTCAAAGTCTAAAATTTTTAACACTCTCTCATATTTTCAAAAAACAAAAAGTCCCGAGCCAGATGGTATGACGGTGGAATTTTTCTTGGTTTTTACGATTTATTAAAAGGGGATCTGCTTTTAATCTTCTGGAAAGGTCTTGGTCTCTCTAAATAAAAATTTCCTAGCCCTTATTCTGAAGAAAATGGAGTTAGATTCCTTTGAATATTTTCTCCCTATATATTTTTGTTACTTGATCTACAAACTAATCTAAAAAATCATAGTGAATAGGCTCAAGCCTATCTTAAGCGACATTATCTCAGAGGAGCAATTTGGCTTTCTTTTTAAGAGGTAAATCCATGACACTATGTCTTTATCCCAATAAGCCTTACACTCAATAAAAGTGCATAAAATCTTGTCAATAGTGTTGAAAATAGGTTTCTCCAAAGCTTATGATAAAGTGAGTTGGACCATTCTTAGGCTAGATCTTATTAAGTTGGGGATGAACTTAGCAACAATGAATTGGATAATGTGATGCATTGAGTCTACATCATTCACTGTCCTAATAAATGTATCCCTATCAAAATTCTTCCACTCTTCAAGAGGCCCTTGAAAAGGATGCCATCTATCCCATTTTATCTTCTTAATTGTGGTGGAGGGACATTGCAAGATTATCCATGAGGCAAGGACTCAGGAGCAAAGGTCTCCTTAAAGGGATGAAGATTATAGATTCTGAGTTCATTTCTCATTTTCTTTTTTTAGATGATGTTATGTTTTTTGGTGTAGGTAATGTAAAATAATTTCATGTTATTTTAAACATATTGTATTTATTTTGATTGGCAACAGGAATGGAGATAAACATGGGAAAATCATTAATTAGATCCAATGATTTGGGAGTCGAGGCTCGTGATCAACTAAAAATAATTCTTCCATTTGCATTAGTAGATATTGATGAGGGAATACAATATTTGGGCTTTGAGCTCAAGCCAAATTCTTATTGCTATGTTGATTGGCTATGGTTATTTATCAAAATCCATGTTCAGATTGGTCTGTGGGTGAACCATTTTGTTTCGAGTGGTGGTCATCTAGTTCTAATAAAGTCAATCTTGTGTAGCATACCGATGTATTGGACTACAACAGTTAATATTCCAAAGGTATTCTGGCAAAGATTGCAAAGCCTATTTTCATTTCTTGTGGTCATTCAAAAAGCAGGTTGAAGGAATCCCTCTTATAAAATGGTCGATATTAGCCATGCCAAAGGAGCTTGGAGGGTGGGGAATTTATAACCTTGTTTGATTTTGTAAAGCTCTAGTTGCAAAATTTTTATGGAGACTCATTCACAATAGGATGTTGTGGGGAAGAGTTTTGATTTTAAAACACATGGCTTCTAATTCCGTAGAAGAATGGTTCCATACACTGAGGGAAGCAGTTCCTATGAGTTTGACATGATGGTATGAGTTCTAAATGATGGAAAGCGATGGTTGACACTTTCTCATGGATAGGAGAATGGACAAAGTTCTACATGATGGAAAGTGATGGTTGACGCTTACTCATTGTTAAGAGAATGTATGGTCTAGTGAGTGGGTGATGGTAGGAGAATTTGAGTCCGGGAAGACCCTTGGGAAGGCTCGACTATAGAGTTCAACATCTTAGAGGAGCTAGTTGGAAGACTCCATAATTTGGGAGTTTTTTCGTTGAAGGATGTAATGTCTCAAGGTAAGGATACTACAGGTTGATCTATCTAGAAATAAAGGATTGATTTGAGCCTCAAAGGAGGGTTGGAGGAGAGGAATGTATACATAGGTATTCTCAAAACAAAATTTTATATGCCTAGAGGAGGATGACGATGACACTTGTGTTGGGAAAATAATAATAAATTAGGTGCCTATACGATGAAGCTAGGGTATTATACATTGGCATAGGGGTTCCTTGAAGGTGGAACAAAATGGTGGTGGTCGACGATCTGGAAGTGGCATGCCCCAGAAAAATGATAATTCTCTTTTGGTTGTCTTTGGAAGAAAAAATTCTCAGGAGGGATGAAGGTTTTCATTGAATCTAGTCTGGCCCGAGTCATTGCTCTTTATGTAGATTATAATATGAAAGAATAGTAAATTTGTTTATGCATTTCCCCTTCGCGAAATATGTATGGATTCAAGTGAGTTTGATGCTAAAAATTCCTCCTATTTTGCTTGATGGAAGTATGGAAGAATGATTGGATTCATAGAAATGTAAAGTGACAATGAGAGAGAGGTAGAGATGCTTCCACATGTATCTTTGTGTATTTCATCTAGTGGTCGAGGAACTTAAGTATTTTTTAGGAGAAGTACATCTCTCCCAAGGTGGTGGCAAGCTTGGTTCACAAGTTGGTTGTAAAATTTAGGAAAGAACTAGAAAAGGTAAATAGGCATATCACCAAAATATTGGATTTGATATAAGGTACTCCTTGGGGTTACTTTGATGGGGAAAGTCAACGACACTCTCCTAAGTGAGGAGTGGGTGTAGTTTTTTATGTTTCAGAAGACCATCATTTTGATGTCAGATACACTCTAAGTTGAGGATCAAATATGAAGGTGAAACTAACTGCACTATCGGCCTGTTTGTTTCTTGTCAACTCTTTTAATTTCATGAGGCAAGTGCATATCCTTGGAGACTCTCAAGTGGTAGTTGAATGGGTCAAGGGTAAGGTGCATATACAAGTGGCATGTTTTCAACCATTGATGAAGAGGATTCACAATCTATTGGTAGAGATGGAAAGCTAGAATGCTACTCGTGCTCATGTATACAAAGAATTGAACATTATTGCAGACAATATCTCAAAGGAAGCCTTGTCTCTTGAAGAATGGGATTTTGTTTATCAAGAATTTCTCAACTATCAACTGTGTGAGGAGATGTCCTTTGGGATTTGAATTCTATATATTTCTGATGTGCTTTTTTGTTTTTTAAAAAGACTAAAATGCACAGATAGTATGCGAAGAAGTTTTTGTGGAGTACCTCTTTGAGGAAATGATGGGATTAGAGGTATGGGAGTAGATTTTTTTTGAAAAAAGAATGGAAGGAAAATGAGTGAAATGCAGAAAAACTAACCTTCCTTTTGTGAAAAGACAAGAATATGTATATTTTCTTTGATGAAATATGTTTTTTTTCTTTCTTAAAAAAAGCTATAATATTTATAATTTAATAGATTAGATATAATTTATAATCTTTAATCTTCACAAATTAAAAAAAAAAACACTATATAAAATAAAATAAAACATATTCATTAGTTAATATTCATAAACTTTTAAAAAATTAATATTAAAAAATCAAACAAAGCACAAATAATAATAAAATTAAATTAAAAAATCAAATAAAATACACTCACCATTATTATTATTAAAGGCATAAAATAGAACACATTCACTTTAATTAAATGTTAAAAAATAAATAGATAAAAATATTAATCCAAATTCCTATTAAATAACCTGAAATATGCCATTGCTGATTTTTTTTTTTTTAATTTGATGAAAGATAAGATGTACTCTTGATGACCAACATACCTATACGCACTAAAATGCAAGCAAATATTCTAAAGAACATGTAGAAATATATACTCAAATGCTTTCACTATTTGGGAAATTTATAGAAATATAAAAGACTTGGGCAGATGAGCTTTAGAATTCTGAACAATGCTTTTAAATTGTTTTAATTTTGAACATATAAGTAACTCGCAGTTGTGTTAAAGTTATTTTGATCATATTATAATTTAAATGTAGATTTTATATTTTCATGATTTGTATATAATTTTAACTAATTCACCAATTAATTTTCAAAGCTCTCTTTACAGAATTTTTATTTTTTCATAATAAATTAATTATAATCAATTTTTATTATTAATATTAATAATTTATTTATTACCTCACAACTAAGGAAATGTAAAATATAAAAAAACAATATTAACATATATTTTGAAACCATTTTTGATGAGTTGTATACCCACTCATTGACATAAACAAAATTTCAACAAAATTAACAAACTATATTATTATCAAACACATATATCATATAATTGTTTCTTTGACCTTATATATCACAGTTGTTGAACTAAATACACTCGCTCTCTCAATACCTACAAACGGAAAAACTATGTACTAAATACACACTCTCTCTCACTATTTGCCACAAAAAACTATGAAACTATCTACTAAATAAACTCACTCTCTCACTATCTGCAACAAAAAACACTCACTCTCTCACTATTTGCCAAAAAAAAAATACTCACTCTACCTGCAAACTATAGGGAATTTCTCGTGATAACTGATCGTTGGTACTTTTCACATTTTTTATTCAAAACCTTGGTAATTTCCTCTCATAAAGTTTTCGATCAAACACTTTGTTGTTGATTTTTATTGGGATGGTATAGTTTTCTTGTTTTTTTAAAGCAGTCTTCACCTTTTCCGGACTTCCTAATGGATAGAGCATTTATGGCATGATCTATAAAAGTAGAAACCATGAATGAGAAGACTCATTGTGACTTTATGAAAACAAGAGCTAAGGAAGAAAACTCAGTACGATCAGGTGACTCCGAGGTGTTCAGTGAATATTTAGAGCAACCCTTTCATAATTTAACAAAATGGCGCCACCAAAGTTTGGAACTCCTAGTCGGATTGCAAGAAAAATGTGAAGTGTCTTGAACATGACAGTAGCAGATGGGGAAAACTCGAATCATCTGAAAGGAGTAGTGGATGTGGACTCAATTCCATCTCTATTTATTGAATCAACTAGTCCCACCATTGTAGAAGAGAAGAATCTAGCGACAAAGGAAATGGATGTCGACACACGAGGAGAAACACAAAACCCTAGTACAGAGAAAAACTACGCGCAACAAATTGGATTAGGCACACCACAACCACATACACATCCAAATGAGGAAGATGATGAACGAACTGAGTCATATGAAGGGAATCACCTTGCAACAGAGTCAACACAATAGTCGGAGGAAGTGCAAGTGGAAGACATTACAGACCAACAAAACTCAGAAAATGAAGAAGATGAGTAAGAGAACCAGGTGAAAATGGTAGGGCCATCTATAGGAAAGAAGAAGACTAGGGAAAAACCTGTCACACCAAGAACACCGAGCAAACAAAAAGAATTAACACTGTCATTACCACAAATACCTGAAGGGGTCAAAGTAGTTGATGACATGTTAGGGTTTGTTAACAAGATGAAGTATGCTAATCATGATGTGGGAGACATAGGGAAGTTCCCTGAGTTTGTGCAGAAAGTGTACATGGAGAGTAAAGGAGAGGGTCCATTAGGGGATCCGATTTTGGAGCCGAAACAATGGATTGTAGGAATATATAACACACAAATCATGAACCTGTTGGAAATTCCCGACTTTGGGAGAGGAAAATATGTAAATGCATGTGTTAAGAAACTATTGGCACTGGTACATGGATACATCTTACGGATGGATAGACCTGTATCCATAGATATGGACTTAATTGCAAAAATCACAGGTTTACCAATAGATGGAACAAAACTAGAGAAGTACATGGATGACAAGACTAAAGTGAAAGCTTTGGAAGATGAGATCAAGAAAAAATATGGGAATGACAGAGGTTCCACAGAGATGATCATTAGACAGATAAATGAACCAACAACTAAGTTTGCGACAAAATGGATGGCATGCAAACTTTTGAGAAAATGTCACAAGGAGGAAGCCCCTACAGGAGTAATAGCAGCAACAACATGATGCACAAAAGGTAGCCTACTTAACTGGGCTCCATACCGACTAAATTTGTTTTCAGAGGATTGAAAGGACGCGCAGGATCTAGGATCAGAGTTTCACTACTCATGGTTAATGATATTGATAGCATTGGTTGGATGGGGAGAACCAAAATCCAACGTATCTTACTAGAGGCTAGGAAAGTGTCATGCAACCAAATACACAAACTTATGGCACACTACAGATCCAAGGAAAAGGAAGAAAAAATCTATCTTGTTCGTCATGATGTTTGATGACATGCAGGAGAAGTTGGATACTACATGGAGAATACCAGTAAAAGTGGTGAGAGAAAATAAAGGAATAACAAATTTTCAGGCTTCCAGATACAACATGTGGATCCAGGCTAAGAGGGATCCTAAGAAGGAATGGCTACAGTTAAGATATTGTGTCACAGGGGAAGAAGTGCAATGGGCGATGAAGGATTGGCATTAAGAATGGAAGGTGCTAGTAATTCCAAAGAAGGTATCAAAAACTAAACAACAAGTAGAGGTTGGCCCTTCAACACAGTAAACCAACCCAACAACAAATACAAGGAAGGAGACAAAGTGCGCGAAATAAATAGGGGGTAACACAACCACTATAAAACCAAGGAAGAGAACTACTATCCCTAAGGCTTGAGCTCAGGAAAAGGAGCACACATAAAAACCAAATGGAGGAGCGCAAAATGATATTAATATTCCTATGGTAGAGGAAATAGGAGGAGAAAGTCTCCCAAACATAGATACACTAGTTACAACCGCATAGACAGAGACACTACCGATGAAAAGAACAATGTTGTAGTCAGCAGGCCAACATAAGAAAATGAAGGCGCACAAAGAAGTTCATTAACTTACACTGACAGAAGATGATGCAGATTTGGTAGCAAAGAAAGTGCAGGATCGCACAACGGAGGCATGATATAAGTTAAGGTTTCACCATAAAAATTGCAACTTACTAAAGCGCAACAAAAATAACATGCACAACGACAACAAACATCTCAGGAGAGAACAGTTCGAGAACAGGAGACAACGAAAATAATAACTATGGGGAGTGACAATTTTCGTATCACCCAGGAGATGTTGCAGGTGGATGAAATTACAGCGTAGAAGTCACTAAAATATATAGATCACTTGGACTTGGAAATGGCCAAGGTTCCAACTATGGCATTGTACAAACTTCAAATAAGTGTCGCACATGAAATTCAGTCAAGGGCCCGTGCAAATGCTAGAATTTTCCAGTTGGACAACGAGGTAAGTAAGACACAGGAGATGACACTTAATTAGGTACAATTCGAAAGAGATGAAACAAAGAAGTGCACTAAAATAATAGAGAAGCAAGTGGAATAAGTATTCAAAACTATTGTTGACAACGTGCAAGGAGAGAATTTACCCACAGAAGGTAAAATTGAGAAAAAAACACAAGTGATGGAGGCTTAGAGAGCCCACATTACAGAGTTGATGGATCTCCTAGTACCTACTACTCCACCAGAAGTAAGAACATAAAGGGAGAAGGAGGCTACAAGTCATATGGAGAGCATTGCGCTGATCATCCAGGCAATCACATAGTTGTATAATAAGAGTGCGCAATTATGGAAAAATCTTTAGGAGGATGAGAAAATGTGGGAGTTAGACCGGAAAAAAGAAGCTATAAACATTGTGATGTAAGAACTGAAGCAAAAGAGAAAAATGATGACCATCTTGGATATATTGAGGAATGCGCAAAAATGAAGAACTTTCAAGCAGAGTTGAATACTATACAAGAAGAAAAGAAGTCAAGGCAGGCACAGTTGGAACCATTAAAAGAAGGCGCAAAACAAATGCTTACGGAGATTGACGTAGAAAATGGCTAGGTTGAATAGGTTGGCTTGGAGAGTGGGGAATTGATGAAGGAGCACATCACTACGTAGACAATGGAGACAGTAGTAGAAAAGAACGTGCAAGTAAATTCTCAAGTTGAACAAATTTCAAGCAGGTTCAACGAGTTAGAGAAGTTAGTACAGGAGGCACACACTACCTGAGTGGCTCGGGATGAGCCACAAGTGAGTGTTGGGGGCCTGTTGGAGCAGGCCATTTTGGGGAAAAGAATAATAATTAATGAATATAGTTAAGAAATAGACTAGAAAAGGATCGCATGTTGGAAAACAGGAAAAAACAACGGCGAGAAACAAGGAAAGTCAAAGGAAGGAATAAAGCTGCGGATCAACGAGGAAAATGGTTGGATTTTGGATCAGACGTGCTCAGGGAGTTAGAAAGTGGAAAAACCTAATCCACCTAGGGTTAATGGGTTAAGTTTTTGGTCATTGTTGTAACCAATATTTTAGACCTTTTTGTAATATAAATATGTATTGTGAGATATGAGGAGATCTAGTTAGTGTGGAGAGACTATGAGTGATATGTGAGATCTAGTAACTGTTACTAAGACCGATGTGATAGAGATATGAGAAGACATACAGAGAGATGCATTGTAATTGAGGGTAAGGTCACAAACTGTGGAGCTTAGTGCGATCTTGTCAACCTCAATTGTAATGTGCACAGTGCTATAAAATTTGATCTTGAGATTGTTTAGCTATGATGAATGAATGAATTTGTTAGTAGTAAAATTCAACACACAGTAGAATGACGAGATTTTTACTACAGAATGAATTTAAAATGAATGCAAATGATTACAGAATGGTAGATATGGATATAATGATGTGTTAGAATAATATATCTAATGTCTTTTGAGGTAGAAATAATGTCTATCATCCCCACAATAGCCTCCCTTCCAAGACTGCAGACATTCGGGTCCTGCAGTCACCCATAATCCATCTCGGGTGAGACAACATTGTGCACAGTTTTGTCTTCTGGTCTCCAGAAGGGCCGATGGTTTGCAGGGTTTTGTTGGAAACCTAAGTAGAACCCGGGTCAACACAAGAAACATCCAACAAGGTGCTTCCATGTCTCTTTGTGTGTTTCATCTAGTGGTCGAGGAACTTAAGTATTTTTTAGGAGAAGTACATCTCTCCCAAGGTGGTGGCAAGCTTGGTTCACAAGTTAGTTGTATAATTTAGGAAAGAACTAGAAAAGGTAAAGAGGCGTATCACCAAAATGTTGGATTTGATATAAGGTACTCCTTCGGGTTACTTTGATGGGGAAAGTTAAGGCACTCTTTTAAGTGAGGAGTGGGTGTAGTTTTATATGTTTCGGCAGACCATCATTTTGATGTCAAATACACGCTAAGTTGAGGATCAAATATAAAGGAAGAACTAACTTCACTATGGGCATGCTTGTTTCTTGTCAACTCTTTTAATTTCATGAGGAAAGTGCAGATCATTGGAGACTCACAAGTGATAGTTGATTGGGTCAAGGGTAAGGTGCAGATACAAGTGGCATGTTTTTAACCATTGATGAAGATGATTCACAATCTGTTGGTAGACCTGGAAAGATGGAATAGTACTCATGTGCTCATGTATATAGAGAATTGAACACTATTACAGACAAGCTCTCAAAGGAATCCTTGTCTCTTGAAGAAGGGGATTTTCTTTATCATGAATTTCTCAACTATCAACTGTGTGAGGAGATGTCCTTTGGGATTTGAATTCTATATATTTTTGAAGTGTTTTCTGTTTTGTAAAAATACTAACACGCATAGACAATGTGGAGTACCTCTTTGAGAAATTTTTCTTTGATGAAATATAATTTTTTTTCTTTCTCAGAAAAAGCTATAATCTTTATAATTTAATAAATTAGATTTAATTTATAAAACACTAAAAAAATAAAATAAAATAAAATATATAAAATAAAATGCATTCTTAGTTAATATTCATAAATCTTTAAAAAATTAACATTAAAAAATCAAACCAAACACAAATCATAATAAATTTAAATTAAAAAATCAAATAAAATATATTCACCATTATTAAATGCACAATAAACCATTATTAAATACACAATAAAATAAAGCATGTTCCCTCTAATTAAATATTAAAAAATAAATAGATAAAAGTATTAATCCAAATTCCTATAAGCAGAATTGATTTTTTAATTCGATGGAGCATAAGATGTACTATTGATGACCAATATACCTATACCCACTAAAATCCAAGCAAATATGCTAGAGAATATATACTCTAGAATGCTTTGACTATTTGGGGAATATATAGAAATATAAAAGACCTTGGGCAGAGATGAGCTTCACAATTCTGAACAATGCTATTAAACAAGGAACTTTAGAATTCTGAACAATGCTTTTAAATTGTTTGAATTTTGAACATATAATTAATACAATTGTCTTAAGATTATTTTGATTACATTATAATTTTAATGTAGATTTTAAGTTTTTATGGTTTGTAGTAAAAAATTAAATAAATATATAGTTTTGCTAAATTCACTAATCATAATTAATTAATTATAATTTATTATTTTTTCATGATGTTATATTGATAATCTTCAAAGCTCATTTCTAACTTTTTTTATTTTTTCACAAGAAATTAATTGCAATCAATTTTTCTTTAATAATAATAATAATTTATTTTTACATCACTACCGAGAAAGAGTAAAATATAAAAAAAACAATATTAATATATATTTTGAAACCATTTTTAAAGGGTTAATGGTCTACCCTACTTAATGATATAAACAAAATTTCAAACCCTAAGTATCATAGCAAAATCTTGTAAGCATGGAGAATTGGAGAATTTGACCCATTTGTCTAATTGTTCTAAAAAATGGTTTTTTGGCCAAGTGACATAAATATGCATGAAATCATTATTTTTTGTTATTTAAAATCTATTTCTGAATGTAGAAATGGATTCGATAATTTAACCCATTTGTCTAACTATTCTAAAAAATGTTTTTTTGGCCAAAATCTGGGTAACATAAATCTACAAGAAATCACTATTTTTTATTATTTAAAATCTATTTCTAAATGTAAAAATGGATTTAAAATGTTGATAATCTCTACAAAGCTTGCCATGAGACACTTTGTTGTTGATTTTTATCGGGATGGTACACTTCTCTTGCTTTTTTCAGAGCAGTCTTCACCTTTTCTGGACTTCCTAATAGACTCTTAGCCCGCTTGTTTACATCTGGATGAGGGCAATTCGCATATATATATATATATATATATATATATATATATATATATATTTCAAGAAGGACTCTGCACTCTTATTCCCCTCTTCCTGCACTGCATTTAACTTTTCCTGCTCCTGGTGTTTTTTCACAGCTTCAGAAGAACACTCCTCTGCCTGCACTGCATTTAACTTTTCCTACTCTTGGTATTTTTTCACAGCTTCAGAAGAACATTTGTACCAATCAGAACTCTTTATCCCTTCCGTCATTATACCGCGAACAATCCTGATGCTTCGCCTGTGGTGGGTATAGGCCTTCTTCATTTTCCCAACACAAGAATAGACTTTCCCAATCCTGCTCAATACGATAACCTGGTGCTCCAATGCCATAGCCTCGTATTCCAACTGCGATTCTTCTGTGGCACAAAGAGATTCCCTGAATGTTTCCATATCTCCACGCATTGCCTTCTCCAATGGTTCTTCTCCTGTAATGCGCGACTGGATCGCTTCACACAGCTTTTCGCAATTTGAAACCTTCTTCTTTAAATCTCTTACTTCTTCCACCAGTTTCTTATAGTCCATGGAGGATACACGCAAAATTCCTTCAGCCCGTTGAAGACGCTGATAACATTCCCGCATTGCGCCCAGGCATTTCTTGTATCCTCGCTCAGATTTGCTATTCGATGATCTTGGCTCAGAGATGCTATTCGATAATCCTGGGTTCAAGTTTTCAATACCCCGTTGAAATATGAAGTCTGCAAGGATTTTATAAAGCATAACAGCCAATCCTCTCCTTCCTGCCCAGTCCACTTCAGAGTATTCTACTGTCTCGCAGAGAACTCTCATGACAGTCTCGAAATTGGCAAAGTGAGTTTTCAGCTGAAGAGAGGATCACTCAAGAATATTAGAAAGAGTGTTTTCAATCCGAGGACCACTCTAGGCATTTTGTAATCCGCAATTGTGCAGCAGCAGCTCCTTCTTTGCCTTTTGGTGCAGTTAATCCTTCCAGATAAATTTTCTATTCTCTGTTTACCCACAACCAATTTAATTCACCAAGGTCCTTATAACAAGGAGCTCTGTCGTGCAATCTTCGGCTGCCACCGACAGCTTTTTCATAGAAACCCTGAGCCTGCTGTAGAATGGAACGTGCCAGAGAAGGCTCAAGGTTGTCTTCTAATAATACTTTGACGTATATGTAGTTGTGCAGTTTTAGTTAATGATTAACATAAAAAATTGAATTGAATTTAATTAAAGTTGAATAAAATTTTATTTAATTATAAATGAAATTTGTAAGATAAAAGATATAAATTTTTTGTTTTATTTTAAAAAAATGTTAATTAATTTGAAAAATTAGATATTGAAATTGTTTTTTCTCTGTAACATTTTGTAAATGATAATTTAAAAAGAGTTGTGGGTCCTTGATCTTTTCAAAGAACTTATTTTATTTTATTAGAAAAGTTATGAAGATTCAATTTGTCATCTTGAATGTTTGTGGACATTATTTGAAAGCATATAGAAGTATCTTCTTTTCTAAGTCTAAGTGTATACATAAGTTTTCAATTTGGAGATTATAATTTTATAAATATATTGAAGTATAATATTTTATTAAATTGAATATTAAGAGTATTTTTATTTTGATTAGTGTAAATAAATAAAATAATTAATATTGCTAAAATAATAATTAATTTTCAAGAGTTATGTAGTAAAATTTGACATTGGACAATTCCCAAAATACCATGACATAAAAGAATGTCACCTTTGTGAGACCTAGAAGGTTGAAGATAAAAAGCACTTTCTCCTAGAATTTCTTGAAAATTAGATCCCAATTTCAAAATATTTGCCACAATACCTAATTTCCTGTCCTTTATCTTTCTTAAGGTGGATAGAGCAATCTTAATCTTAGTGGATTTTAATCTTCATTGCATCTTAAATAAAATAGGAAAAAATTCACATAAAATTATTAAAGCTTAAAAAAATTATTTCTTATAAAAATAATAAGAAATTATGTCACTAGAAAAATCCAACCCTTATTTTGTTATATTGATTTAAAAACACATGTTCTATATATTATAGTACCCTTATTTTGTTATGTGATTTAAAAACACATCTTCTATTGTTACATTGATTTAAAAACAAATCTTTTACACAAGGAGTGTATATATTATAGAACCCTTATTTTTTTATGTGATTTAAAAACACATCTTCTATTGTTACGTTGATTTAAAAACAAATCTTTTACACAAGGAGTGTTTATTTTATAATGTTGATGTAAAAAACAAATTTTCTACACACGAGGGTTTTAGTTTTGGTTTTGGTTTGGCTTACATGGAGGATGTTTGAAGATTAGAAGTATGGTTTCATCTCTTCTTATTACTTCCACATTTGGGTGCAATGACATTTGCATTAGATATAGGTAGGCACAACCCTTTCTTAAATATGAAATCTTACATGACTCTATCATTGTCACCCTGTCTAACATGTATCAAAAATCCAACACTAAATAAATCGTTCACTGCACCAAAAACCATATGACCTATAAAACGAGACTCACAAGTAATTGAAGACATTGTAGAACCCACTCTTTTGAGTATTTTCCCCTTTTGCAATTTAATTGATTTGGTCTAGGTTTTCAACATTACAAACATAAATCACAAATTCTGAATTGTGAACATAAACACATCGATATGCCTAACAACTTAGCACAACAGAAAGTAAAACCAAAAAATGGAACACACATAAGTACATAGGATTTTAATTGCCCCCAAAACAATTGTTCTTCATTCAATACAATCCCAGAACAATGGGCTCATGTACGAGGGACAATGGCCCAATTTTATTACACAAAAAAGATGCTAAAACAAGGAAATCATAAACTTAGAAATCCTTACTCATTGCTGGTGAAACCCTCTCAGATTCCTTGCTAATGAAATGAGGTTGAGGGTTAGGGAATCCATTGTCCCTCCAAACCTTCCACTACCTTTGCAACTTAATACTTGTCCTATGGAACCTTTACACAAGCCCTTACCTGCCCTTTCAGTTGGTTGTCCCAGCCATAAAAGGTGTCCAAAAAATTTGAGACAAGGTTGAATGTATTGCCCCAAGATCTGTGGTTGAAGTTGAATGTTCCAACCCATTGAACTTGTTGTACAAGCCCCTCAAAGATATTGTACTAGCCCTCAAATAAAAAACCAACTATCTCGAACAATACCAACACTCCGTTGCTAACCTTTTCCACTCGGATGAGCCTCCAAAATATTCCCAACACTTTGTTGCTTCCATTCTCCACTAGGTTGAGCCTTTAGAATAGTCCCAACACTCTATTGTTTCCCTTCTCCTTGGTTTCCTACCACCACAATGACCCATGGCTACCTGCTTCTTAAAGGCCGAGCCTCCTCTTCACCGACGACTGCCTTTCCCAGTAGGTCGAACCCCTAAAACATAGTGGTTTCCCTCAGAACTTTCCCCACAGACCTTCAACTGGATTCTTCCTACAGGTCGAGTCCTCCAACCAATTGTGGGTGCCTTTCTCACTGCCTAGAACACTTCCAAACAATAGAACTGAGGCCCTACTCATTCTACTCCATGTTTGGTTGAGGTCACCACAATTGTCACTAAGAAAATGAATCTCACATTCACCTTATGTTTCAACTTCTCACATTAAGGGTGAAATCGTGAAGAAGGGTGTCTATTTTTCTTTTTTTATGAGAAAAAAATCTACATTTTCACAATTTCTTCAACTTCCGATATACAAAATTATTATTTTTCTTTAAAATTTCACTTTACAGTAAAAACAAAACTTGTGAAGAATTTTGTTAGCTTTCTACTGACTATTTTTCAAATTATTTTTATTGAGATTTGATATGTCAATTTGGCAATTGTTTCACAATATGTTCCTTAAAAATGAAAGGAATGATAATGATTTATGTTCCTCCCCAACAATGTATCTATTATTATTATTTTTTTGACAAAGTAAATAGACTGTAATAATCTAGAGAGACTATGTTTTCTTATGACTACAATTTTGAATCTAACGGATGAATATTATAATTTCTAGATTTTTTTGAAGTTGACCAAGGTGAAACAATTGCATATTTTAAACACATGTTTTCCCCCACCTTCTATCTATCTTAATTTGTACTTAAAATTAAAATCTAAAAATACCCTTTTGAAGAGAACAATTTAAGGATTGTGAATATAATTTTTTCTAAATTTTCCACTGTGTATTTTTAGAGATATGGATATTTCATTTCACTGAATCATAATGTCACCTGAAAATATTATGTAGTGATTTTTTTATAAAATTAGATAAAAATAATGAAAATGAAAACAAATTATATCCATAGAAAGTAGATTCAATTTTGCAAATGTTGGCATCAATTTCAAATCTAAATTATGAGTATTTGCAGGGGTCCACAAACTCCAAAGTTCAAGTAAGTTGGAGGGAATTCTCAGGTTCTTGCAAACAGTCCCATTTGCAGGTTTTCGACTGAAAGAATCTTTCGGTCGAACATTGTTTTTTCTGCTGAAAGATGGGTGAGAGAATTTCGTTGATCGAAAAAAATGAAGGGACACGTCATTTCGTTTCCATTTGCGCCAAATATTATAAATATCCTTTCGGTTGAACCAATTTAACACAATTCACTCTCATTTCATGGTTTTGCATATGTGGAACCCCTAAGCAAAAGTTTGAATCATCTTTTTCGTTGTTTTGAAAAAGGTGGTTGATGTTTTGAATGCAAAAAAAAAAAATTATATATTGAAGGTGTTGTTGAACATAAAATTTTTGATATTATCTTTTAATAATTTTTGTGAGAATGAAGTTTTTCTGAGACTATTCTGAAATGTTGATTTTTTTTTAAACTTTTACAGATAACTACACTCATGGGAAACAAAAGTTTGTGCAAGAGAAAATTTGATCGCACTTGAGACGAAACTCGCCATAACAAACAAAGGAAAGACCATTATTGGAGAAAGAAACAATAATGTGAAAATATTGAAGAAAGAAATGATGATGATGTAAATAAAGATTTTCAACAAGAAGAAGTCCAACCAGGTATATGCATGTACACATATTGTCTATATTAAAAGTATAGAATGATTTATTTAAATTATTGTTTAAAATATAATTGATTGTAATTCGGATTTTATGTTTTTCAAAAAATATAAATACTTTTGTCTCATAACGTCGATGAAGTCGTTGAAACCGAAATTGAAGCAGAAGTCGAATCACTTATTGGTATGTACATAAATCTCTAGATAATATAAGATGAACACTTGTATATAGTTTAGTGAATTTATGTTTGGGTTTTGTTTTTTAATATAAAATTTAAATTGAAATATGTAGAAGAATCTATCAACATTGATGATAAAATATTAGAAAATGTTGATGCTAAAAAATTTGAGAAGAAAGAAGTTAATCATTATATAAGATATCATGGTACAAATATGTATAATATTTTTTTAAGATGAATCAGTAACAATACAAACTCAACCTTTACTTTGTCTAATAAAGTAAATAAAGTTAAAATAAGCTACATCATTATTGGGTATTCAAAAGTCAACAAAAGATACAAAGGTGAAACAAAATGTCTTTGACAATATAACTAATGTATTAAAATATTTTGGAAAATATCGAAAAAAAGATGTCACTGTTGCACGTAGAGTGATACAAACAACCGTTGTTTCATATAGCAATATAAAAGATCGTTTGACACAACACATGGAAAAAGAGATGGGAACCTCAAGAAAAACATTGTACAAACATATAAAATTTTGATTGCAAATAGATGCAAATGATGAACTTTCTTGTTGGACAGTTATTTCTAGACAACCCTATAAAAATAGACTTACAGAAAAGGTTAAAGAATCGGCCCGTAATTTTTGGTTGACATGATCTTGTGTTTCACCACATACAAGGGATGTGTTGCGACGAAGAATAGCACGAAAAAAATATGAAAAACATACAAAATATATATTTCCAATAACACAAATAGAATTGTTCAATAAGTTCAAAGAAGAGCACAAAGAAGTTAAAATTTCCATCAATACATTTGTGCAACAAATACCATGGTTTGTTAGACCCATCACTATTTGTGACACTTGTTGTTGTCGTTATTATGTTGAATTTGAGTTATATTACAACACTTTTCTTGATTTTGGTAAATCTTTATAGCCAAGTTCACCTGCTCCTTCCACATTTCATGCTTTAATATCTGAAATTCTATGTGAAAGAGAAGGTGATGAATTATTTTACCAAAAAAAATGTGTTGGTGTAAAGAAATGCGATCGTTGTAGAAATCTAAGTTTGTTTCAAATTTTATTTCCAAAAGGAATGATTTGAAAGGAGATAAAATCTATGTGATAGATATTTTGAATAAGTTTGAGGAAGAAATTTATAAATACAAGAAACATTCACATAGAGATCGATGGCAATGTAACGACCCCATCGTTACGACAACAAGAGAAGCAAATTTTTTTTGTTTTCAATTTTTTTTTTAGGAGTTAAGAGGCAAGAAGGCGACGATGAAAACAATTTAATCAAATCACTGACAACGAACGCTAGCACATAGTCCAGGAAACAAGTTACTATGACACCACACACCGACTCAAGACAACTGACAAACATGCAAAAAATAACAAGGAGGACGACTATCCTTCAGACGCAAACACGACCAGGCCTACAAGCTAAGGGACAACACCCCCATTCCGACATCACGGCCTAGACGAACACATACTAGAACCTTAAGGAACACGGACCTAACGCTTGAAGGCGTTCGGCCCTTGTGCCAAAAGAAACTTGCACGCTCGTCAACACTCACACAAAAGAACCTACTCTGGCCAAGATCTCGTTCGGCGCTATCCCCCAGGGCATGCCATGATCCCCTCATCAGGAATCATGCCGTTCCCCGGGTGATAGATGCGTCAATAACCTGGGCGTAAAACAAAAGGGACCAAGACTCAAGAAAACTTTGATGAGCTAGGAACCGAATATTGACTGGGAGACTATACCTACCCCACACAAAGGTTGACGAGACACAAGAGGATGAAGACAAGGGGTGACGCTAGCCCACACGATATCATCCCCGCCCCCACCAATCACCCAGTCTAACCGGTCTATGATTACATTCAATTTTAACAAGGGTTCCATTCTAACGGGGCACGTCAAGTTACAATTAGACAATAATGTGTCCACTAAATAAACGTTAATACAATTAATTTTGCAAATTTAAGTGGTCAATAGTAAAACCATAATTATAAATGCCCTATATCCTTAATTAAAATTCAATCCAAAGAGTCTAAAATTTGCAATCCATTCCTTACATACCAATCAAATTTTAATCTTTAACACAACCTAATCGGTCAAGTCTATGTTAATCCAAATTCTCCACCCATCTAGACATTAACTTAAATAACAACATTTACAATCTTAAAGTAGAATTCTATCATTATAACACTTATGAACAATTAAATCTCAGCATGTAGTCTATTTATATTGACCGAAATAACAATACTATCTGTCTAATAATATTAGAAGGAAACTACTAACTATTAGCAGGGCTGGAGCAATTAATTGAGGAAATTAACATAATGGTTACTTAACAATTAATATAGAAATAACAAGGCAATTACATGACCATTAACATGACAATTAAAAGCGCACTAACAAGGTAGTTTACATGACTGTTGTCATAACAAGTAATACAACAGTAACAAGACATTTAAGGTGTTAGTTAACATTTAACTTGCTATGTCATTTAATCCAAAGAATGAATCTATTGGCCATTTACATTTCTTTAGCAATTGTTCTGGCAATTAATATGACCATTACATAACAATGAATCTAGCAATAACAAGGCATTTTACTCACTGTTATCCATTTTATTTGCTGGAAAAAATCAAGGCAATTGATGCGACCATTACATAGCAATGAATCTAGCAATAGTAAGGCATTTAACTAACTGTTATCCATTTAATTCGCTGTGGCAAAATTAGCAAAAATGCAGTGCCCACATGGTGGCCAATCATGCCTAGTCGACAACAACTCAACAATTAAAGGCAAACGTATCCAATCAACATCAACGCAGTCCATCACTCAAGGGCAAACACAGTCACAGTTTGAAGGTGGAATCATGGTCATTACTGCAAGTCAGTTATGAATTGAATAGAAAAAAAAGGGTTGGTGAATTCAACATGCACACAGTCAATTTTTACTTACCAAAATAGTGGTCATTCCGGCAAGTGAATTTAAGATTTAAAAGGCTAAATTCGTGGGTGATTTCTACAGCAACTCAGTCCATCGTTTGAAAGCAAAAACGTGGGCATTTAAAATGACAATCTTAGTCTCATTTGAAAGAAAAAACGTGGGCATTTAAAATGAAAATCTTAGTCTCATTTGAAAGCAAAAATGTGGGCATTTAAAACAACAAACTCAGTCTCCTTTGAAAGCAAAAACTTGGGCATTTAAAACAGTAAACTCAGTCTCATCTGAAAACAAAAACGTGGGCAATTAAAACAACAATCTCGGTCTCATTTGAAGGCAAAACGTGGGCATTTAAAACAACAAACTTAGTCTCATTTGAAAGCAAAAACGTGGGCAATTTTAAACGACAATCTCTGTCTCATTTGAAAGAAAAACGTGGGCATTTAAAACAGTAATCTCTGGCAACATTTAAAAGCAAAAATGTTTTTCTATTTCTAGGATACCAATTCCAAATACATAGATGAATCAATCCGTTTTTCCATTGCCCGAATACCAATACAAAATGCAGACATGAATCAATTCGTTTTTCCATTGCCAGAATACAAAATGCAGACATGAATCAATTCATTTTTCCATTGCCAGAGTACTAATACAAAATGAAGACATGAATCAATTCTTTTCCATTGCCAGATTACAAATACAAAATGCATACATGAGTCAATTAGTTTTTCCATTGCCAGAATACTAATACAAATTGTAGACAACAGTAAGAGAACTGAAAGGATCTAATCATCCAAGGAAAACAACAGAGGTAGACGGCTGATAGGTTCGTCCTTTTCTCATCATCCTCGCACAGAAATGAAGGGCGTTGAGATCCATAGGTCTATTAACATCGAAGCGACGACCGTAGATCAGGATCTTGGCCGACTACCCAAGCGAGGACTGATGAGCTAGGGATGATAGGTAAAACCACCACAATGGTCACAATCAAACACCACAAGGAGGTAAAGACATGCAGGGAAACGAAGGCCATAGGAGTCAATCAATCATCGAGCTAGGCTATGAAAAAAATTCAGTCATTAATCTAGACAATTAGTTTACTTACTCCATTAAACATGCAGATCCAAGCATAAATCCTACAACAATCTACCATACAAAAATGAAGAGAGCGTACCATTGCCTGATCACCCACTTTGAGTGACGTCCCACGTGCTCCGTGCAAATCCCTCTTGCCGACCGACGAGACTTCACCGGTACTTCCCAGCCAATGCTAGGGGTACTCTTCTTCCCCCTTAGCCCCCCAAGCCGCAAAGGGGCCACACACACTATCCAGAGATTCAACTAGCTCCCAGCTCACCTCGCAAGGCCGAGCTAGCACTCCTCACCGAGTTGGGTATCCCAAATCCCACAAGCTAAGTTAGTCAAGTAGAGATTTATGCAACGTAACATTATGCAAACAAAAGATATCCTTCATAATTCTCCTCTCTTCATTATATAGAGTTTCGAAGTCCCTTACTTTCCTAAAATCTCATTTAATTAAGTTTTTAAAAATTAAATCCTAAAAATTCCTCCCCGTACAAGTGTCACCCATTCCCTTTATTCCTCCACAAATTAATTTCTTTAATTAATTAATTTCCCTTATTTCCCTCACCCAGCTAGAGTCACTCCTAGAATTGCTCCTAGGTGTCCCCAAATTCTCTTACAGGTTTTAATGACTTTCCCCATTATCAATTTGCTAGTTTGGTTTTAAATTAGAAAGTTCTTAATGGTAGATACCTTATTAAGTTTGAATTTCTACTTTTTCCCTTGGGTTTCCCTTTTCTTCTTATGTTTCCCTGTTTTCTTGGTTTCCTAAATATTTTAGATTTCCCTCTTTCCCCTTTTCATTTAGGACTCAAATTGGCCGGTGTAGAAATTAACCACCTTTTTCCTTTTTAGTTAATAATTTTAAATTATCATAAATAATAAAACAATTATTTCCCCTTTTTTAAAAATTTTACCCTAAGAGATTTTTATGAATCATTTAAATTGCTTACCTCCTTATTATTACAAGATTTAACGAAGAGTATAATTATTATTTATGTTGTTTTTTTTTTTTAAATAGATAGATAAAATTTTACCACTAGCATAATTTAGACTTAGACCTTAAATTTTCGTACAGGGCGACATTTTATTAGGGAATTTGTTTTTAAAAATTCTTAACACGTTATTCATCCTAAGGCCATCTAGGTTCATTCATTTATCATCAACAATGCGACATGCCCTTCAGGACGCACTAGGTGCTCCAAGGGTGCCACTCGCCTTAATTTGTTTCCCTTGCGCGACGTGCCCTTCAGGAAGCACTACGTGCTCCAAGGGTGCCACTCGCATCTTTCCATTTTTATTGCGCGACGTGCCCTTCAAGATGCACCACGTGCTCCAAGGGTGTCACTCGCCTCTTGACTGACTTGGTAGACATAAAAAACCCCTGGAGTCAATAATCCGCCAGGTGAACTTGTGGGAGTCTAAGGGCCTCTAAGGAATAAGGCCCCCACCTTATTGTGCGCCCCTTAGAATCATCGTGAGCGACTATTGCAGTCCGCCCTCATGACATCGTGGGTCCTCTTGAACTAGGTAAACATTAACCTACAGTTCGAGCCATGACGGGAGTGCTAGTAGGTTGTGGCAGGGCTTCTGTCCACACCTCTCCCTCAACATCTATGGTAGTCGTGCGTGATCCCTTTACTTCACATGTGAGTCTGGTCGGCAAGATATCGTAAGCCTGCATCATCAACGAATCATGTCAGAATATGTCCATATCTTATCATCTAATCATATGCACTAATATCACAATAAAAAAATCAAACCCCAATGGTACACTCCTCGACTTGATCCGGAGTCCAAGGGGTTCCATCGATGCCTCTGCATCCTTGAGGTCAAAAATCATGCACACTCAGTAAAACCGAGTCAATAGCACCTGTCTATGTCAATGCAGTAAAACAACATGTCATCAACCCATAACGCCTCATAATCAAAATCAAATGTTTTAATAGCATAATAATCCAGATCACTTGCAAGAAAGTGTCCTCAAAGAATAAGTTCCCTCAGTGCGTCAGAGCGGGATGTTACATACACCCTCTCTTGGTCTAAAATTCGTCCCGAAGTTTCATAGTATAAGTGCTAAAATAATGTGTATCATAGTATCATAATTCTATCTATCAAACAAAAATGGAAACTGCTAGCACATATCATATGCGTCCTCCCAAGTCGTCGAGTGTGAACTATAATTGTCCCACTGGACCTTTACCTGATCTACTGTTCGACGTCGTAATTGTCGAAGGCGATGATCCAAGATGCAGATCGACTCAGCCGTGAGCGCCCCCTCGTCTGATACTTGCAAGGAACTCTTGTCAATAACATGTGAATGATCACTAATATAATGTCTCAAAATAGATACATGAAAAACATCGTGCATACGCCTCAAAGAATCAGGCAAGGCTAGTTGATAGACCACGGGTCCCTTTTTGTCCATAATCTCGAAAGGTCCCACAAACCTAGGAGAGAGTTTAGCTCCCTTTCCAAACTTGATCGAACTCTTATGTGGTTTAACCCGTAAGAAGACTCGATCGCCAACCTCGTAACTACGGTCGACACGGTGCACATCGGCATAACTCTTCTGCCGATCCTGCGCTTCTTTAATCCTTTGTCTCATCATTTGCATTTGCTCTTCCATTTCTTGAATTGCTTCTAGTCCCACCAGGACCCTATCCTCAAGCCGATCCCAACTCAAAGGCGTCTGACACAGTCGCCCATAAAGAAACTCAAAATGCGCCATCTTAATGGTGCTTTGGTAACTGTTGTTATAAGCGAATTCCACCAGTGGTAAGAATTCTTCCCAATGCTTTTGTTGGTCCATCATGTACATGCGCAACATGTCCTCGAAGGTCTGGTTCATTCATTCGATATTCTCGTCAGTCTCCGGGTGATACGCAGTACTAAAGTTAGGTTGGGTTCCCAAGGCCTCTTGGAAACTCTTCCAAAATCATCCAGTAAACACCGATCCTCGATCAGATATAATCCTCTTAGGCACGCCATGCAGCCTCACAATCTCACTGATGAAAACTCTAGCTATGTCAGGTGCCTGATACGTCATACACATAGGAATAAAGTGAGCACTCTTCATCAGAGTGTCTACTACTATGAAAATCGAGTCATGTCTTCTTGCCGTCAGTGGCAATCCAACAATAAAATCCATCGAAATAACCTCCCATTTCGATTCTGGAACAGCGTGTGGCTATAGTAATCCTACTGGGTGTTTATGTTCAACCTTTACCTGCTGACATTCTAGACATTTGGCCACATAGTTGACTATGTCTGCCTTCAATCCCTTCCATAAGAATAAGGGTTTAAGATCTGCCCTCATCTTCATGACTCCCGGGTGAGCCATGTAGACGGCTCTATGAGCCTCGCTTAGGATCAACATCCTCAACTCGTCATTCGACGGTACATAAATCCGATTTTTAAACCTCAATAAATCATCGCTATCAAATGAAAATCCTTCAAATCTAGGTACCATCATTGTGTTTTGTTCGATAAAACCCTCGACCTCTTTGTACCAGTCATCTTCACGCTATAAAGTTAGAATATTTTCACATAGATTCGTCTAAAGAGGAAGGACCGAAAAGATGCGTGGTCTCCGACTCAATGCATCTTCCACTCGGTTCACTGTTCGTTTTATGTAAGTAATCTCTAAGTCGTACTCACTAAGAAATTACGACCAACGTCGTTGTCACGTGTTTAGGTCACTTTGCGTAAAGATGTGTTGCAGTCCATAGTGGTCTGTAACAACCTCCTCGTTACGACAACTAACTCTGATTTTTTTTTTTTAAGGTGTGTGCACGCGTGTACAAAGGAAACAAACACATTTGGCTCTGCGTTGCCACCTGACGACGAATAAGACGCAACCATGATGGACATAACAAGACGACAAGGATGCACGATAAGTAACTGTGCGCATAAACGACGATCAACAACAATAAGTAAAACTGACTACCCATCCATCCTACCCTGCAATGGTTAGGACCTCCAAGACACATAAGCAACGATCAAGCCCAGGTTCCCATCGATTTTAACCATTTAAGGTCTCAGGGTTTGCGACTGTTTTGAGGAACATGGAGGTGTCTACATCCCGCCCGACACGAGTATTCCAAGCAATCAAATGATCTCAACCAAGTACAACAACAACTAAAGAACAACCACTGACTCTACAAAAAGCGCAAGTACGAAGGACTCCGACAATGACCTTTCATTGTTAAGACAAGGTATTTTCTACGACTCAAATGGCATTTAATACTGACCCCAAAATTCCATTTGAACTCCATTAATAGACGAGATACTCAATCCAACCTTAGAATAATGTAAACTGAAATAGATGCAGTTACCCCAATTACCAAATCTTAGTAATTCAAGGTACTTGGTTCAAGGACCTTACATCTTGTGTGTCATCAATAACAGTAAAATTCCAATAGAATTACAAATGATTAACGATATCCCTTATCTTTATACTCCCCTAATTTGCAATTGAATTAATAATTAAATTAATATCAAGTCACCAACACTAACATTATATTCTGATTTTATATTTCCATAACATTCTACCTTCACATATTGCAATACCATATAACAATAATATTCCAATAGCATTAAAAATGATTACCAAAGTCCCTTATCCTTATAATCCCATAACCTTGCATTTGAATTAACAATTAAATTAATATCATGTCACCAATACTAACATTATATTCTGTTTTTTTTTGCCATAACATTCTACCTTCACATATTACCCACAATATATTACAGTAGCAATGCAGTTACACCTCACTTTAACATTTATGTGATCATTTACAATAAAGTTTCATAATTGTAAAATAAAACAACATTACCTTTACATTATAGGGCCATAACTGGGCAAATAAAATAACATTAAATTCATTTCAGGTTATCTAATTCTGACATTACATTTTACTGCTAAAATAAATAAGTTATCTCTTCTAACATAAGTTTTATAATAAAATAAGGCTAGCTAAACAAGAAGGTTCCTTTTTACGAGAGGGGTAATCCCTCGCTACCTTCTAATTTCTAAAAGCACCACTCCTTGAACTTTCTTGAGGAGTAAAAATATCCTTTGGTACTAAACTATAATTTAGCAAACCAAAGGCATAGATTACCTTGGAACTGTAACCTCTGACATATGTATCATTAAATCAAGATCGTCAGAATTATAACAAACACACTCATTCACAATGTTAAGTTCGGGCCTTGTTTATTTACAACCAGAAAACTAATAAATGGTAATTACATCCACCATTACCAACGATAAAGAAACTATCATTCGTAGAATAGTTGCTGGGGTCGCTTAGATGAATAAAATTAGAAAACTTGCTTCCCGTGCACAAGGAGATAGTACGCTGTCTTAATCCATCCATAAAACAATGATTAAACTTCAGGGCCAATCTCACAAGGACTAACTGCTATCAATCAACTCGCTTACAGGGCTAGGAGCACCGGTACGGGTTCTGTCTAGAAGCAAGGCGCACAGGGTACAGGTTGTCTGAGCGTTTAAGGATCTGCAAAATTCTGTCAAATCCTGCAAGACTATAACGACTGCTAAATGTTACTGTCAGGTTCACCGTCACTTCTTGAGGATAGAGTTCACGGTTTTCAGCAATTAAGAGCTACCTGGAGATAGCTGCAAGGATCACTTAAGGTATACTGAATCCAATGTGTAAATCCAGGAAGGAGCAATGACTTTCATTTAAATCCAGAGAACACGTGTAAGGTGAGGTCAAACGTAAGCTTCGAAAATAAGCTTGCTCTGGTCAATTTAGCATAAGGAGTTTCCAGAGTGGAGGTAAGGCCTGTAAATTAAAGGAAGGTGGAAACCCGTGGAGTTAGGTAGCTCACCCTTCGAGCGAAAGAGGTCCAGAATTTGAGAGAAGGCTAGTCACAACACAAAAAGGGCCTCACTACATAAGCAGGGCCACTGATCAAGAATGGGTCGCGAAGGTCTTTATTTAAACGGTAAAAAATTGTTGTCCGAAACTGATGCACCAAGCATCGATCTCTACAAGTCGGCATGGGAAGGGATTACACAATCGTTCCCACAACAAGACTCTAGAGGGTCGACTGTATCAACAATTCAACAACAGGAATCATAATTTACAAAACTGGTGGTGTGGATTGACCCACCTCCTGAGATCATTTTGGAAAATTAACACCGAGAGGGTTATCCTCGTCCTGAGCTCTCGCCCTTAGAGCCTTTACACCATTAATAAAAAGGGCGGAATAACCGCGATGAAATTCTAATAAACCAACCGAGTTGGGCCTTGCAGCGACACCTGGTGCCACGCAACGATCCAGGTGGTTAAGGAGATAGGTCGAATGGAAATTCCATCGCCTGAAATTCCTGTTGCGCTCCAAGTCCACGACAAGATCAGAGGGAAAAGTTGAGCGAGGGGTGAGCGTGAGAGTCTCAACTCCAGGGTTTGAGCTAGTAGTAAAAGAAAAATGTTCCATGCCTGACACCAGCATGAAATCCCTGACTTGGGCAGCCCGATTCTTAAATCACCCCAAGGAGGATTTGGCAATAAGGAGGTATAGCTATCACCCAGAACACTCGCTGAAGAAATCATTTCACCTCGTATATTAAGAACACAAAGGTTATAAGGCAAGTCCACCAACAACCTATGCAGCTCGAAGGTAAATACCTCCTTACAACTCAGATTTCCAAAACAAACAAACTTACAACAGTAAGGGAAAACAGGACCAAGAATAACTCATCCAAGGATCACAGGGGTTATCACAGCCTAGGTGCAAAAAATAACAACAAGGTAATGGAATGACCCAACACCAAGGCCATACTAAAAGACGTAAGCTAACCAACAGTTTACCTACCCAATACATCTGCAGATCTAAATCATAATACTAATGCACTCTATTCCACAAATAAAAAAAACACATACCATTGCCTCGATACCCGCCTCGACTGACGTCCCACGCTCCTTGCCGCTCCTGCTCGCCGACTGTCGAGACACTCACCGGTACTTCCCAGCCAATCGCTAGGGGTACTTTGCTTCCCATTTAGCCCCCCAAGCCACAAAGGGGCCACACACTATCCAGATGGTATGCCTAGCTTCCCAGCTCGCCTCGCAAGGCCGAGTTACCACTCCTATTCGAGCTGAGAAAATCCCAACTCCCCACAAGTAATCAGTCAAGTCACAATTTCGGCAGCGTAACGTTACGCTAACTACCCATCCCCTTCTTCCTAATCTTCCTTTTCCTTTATAGATTTTTTGGACCACCAACTTCCCTTAATCACATTTAAATTAAGTTTTAAAGAAAATAATCTAAATAATCTCCTTCGCACAAGTGTCGTCCATCCCCCTCTTTTCTCCATTAATTATTTTTTTTAATTTATTAATTGTCTCATTTCCCTCACCAACCTAGATTTTCTCCTAAATTTACTCCTAGGTGTTCCTAGATCACCTTACATGTTTTAAATACCTTCCCTAAAGATGAGGTTGCTTAATCAATTCATTTTTAGAAGGTTTTTAATTGCAGATTCCTTACTATGTTGACCTAGATTTTTACCATAAGTTCAACTCTTTCCTTAATTATGTTTCCCCCATTCCTAAGTTTCCTAATTTTGATTTATCCCCATCTTTCCCCTTTTTATTTGAGTCAAAATGGCAGTTGCGCTATTTACTCCTTCCTTTTATGATTAATTTAAAAATCTTTCTACACTTCCACAAGTTAACTAATTAAATCCTTCTTTTCAAATTTACAACCATGGATTTGAATTAATTTCTTATTCTCTTTATTTTACCCTACAAACTTTATGAAGACTCAAACTATAGCTTAAGTGGTTTTTGGTTTAGTGTTAAATTTGTTTTTATTTTATAAATAACATATATATATATATATATATTTTATTTTTTTGATAGGGTAATTTTCTTAAGGTCAGACAAAAATTTACCCCTAGAGAAGTTTTAGACTTAGGACTTAGATTCTGAACTGGGGGACATTTAGTTAGGGAAAAAGTTTAAGGATTTCTTAAGGCGTCAAAATTCTTAGGGCCATCTAGGTTTGTTCCTTCATCAACATCAATGCGACGTTCCCTTCAGGACGCACCACGTGCTCCAAGGGTGCCACTCACCTCATTCGTTTCCTTTGCACGACGTGCCCTTCAGGATGCACCACGTGCTCCAAGGGTGCCACTCAATTCTTGTGTTTCTTTTGCATGACGTGCCCTTCAGGATGCACCACGTTCTCCAAGGGTGCCACTCGCCAACTTGACTGATTGGTAGACATCAATAACCCCTGGAGTCAACACTCCGCCAGGTGAACTTGTGGGAGACTAAGGGCTCTAAGGAATAAGGCCCCCGCCTTATTGCGCGCCCCTTAGAATCATCGTGAGCGACTGTCGCAGTCTTCCCTCACGGCATCATAGATCCTCTCGAACTAGGTAATCGTTCACCTACAGTTCGAGCCACGACGAGAGTGCTAGTAGGCTGTGGCAGGGCTGCTATCCACACCTCTCCCTCAACCTCTCTGGAAATCGTGTGTGGCCCCTTTACTCCATATGTGAGTCTGGTCGACAAGCTATCGTCAGCCTGCATCATCAACAATTATGTCAGAACATGTCCACATCATATCATCAAATCAATGAAATATCACAGTAAATAAATCAACCCAATTAGCACACTCCCTGACTCAATCCGGAGTCCAAGGGGTTCCATCGATGCCTCTGCATCCTCAAGGTCCAAAACCCTGCACACTCAATAAAACTGAGTCAATAGCACCTGTCTATGTCAAAGCAGTAGAACATCATGTCATATATCATAACGCATCATAATCAAGGACAAATGTTTTAACATCATAAAAGTCCAGGTCACTTGCGAGCAAGTGTCCTCAAAGAATAAGTTTTCTCAGTGCGCCAGAGCGAGATGTTACATACACCCCCTCTTGGTCTAAACTTCGTCCCGAAGTTTCTCAGTATAAATGATGAAATAAATGTATCACAGTATCATAAGTCTATCTATCAAACAAAAATGGAAACTGCTGGTGCATATCATATGCGTCCTCCCAGGTCGCCGAGTGCAGACTATAACTGTCCCACTGGACCTTGACCTGATCTACCGTTCGACGTCGTAACTGTCGAACGCGATGATCTAAAATTCATACTGGCTCAGCTGTGAGCGCTCCCTCGTCTGATACCTGCAAGGAACTCATGTCAATCACATGTGTAGGATCACTAATATAATGTCTCAAAATAGATACATGAAATACATCGTGCATACGCCTCAAAGAATCATGCAAGGCTAGTCGATAGGCCACAAGCCCCTTTCTCTCCACAATCTCGAACGGTCCCATGAACCTAGGAGAGAGTTTATCTCCCTTTCCAAACTTGATCGAACTCTTATGCGGTTTAACCTGCAATAAGACTCGATCGCCGACCACATAACTACGGTCGACTTGGTGCGCATCGGCATAACTCTTCTGTCGATCCTGCGCTTCTTTAATCCTTTGTCTTATGGTTTGCATTTTCTCTTCCATTTCTTGGATCGCTTTTGGTCCCACTAGGACGCTATCCTCAAGCCGATCCCAACTCAAGTGCGTCCGACACAGTCGCCCATAAAGAAACTCAAAAGGCGCCACCTTAATGGTGCTTTGGTAACTGTTGTTGTAAGCGAACTCTACTAGAGGCAAGAATTCCTCCCAACACTTTTGTTGGTCCATCCGCACATGCGCAACATGTCTTCCAAGGTTTGGTTTGTTCATTCCATCTATCCGTCAGTCTCTGGGTGATACGCAGTACTAAAGTTAAGTTGAGTTCCCAAGGCCTCTTGGAAACTCGTCCAAAATCGCCCAGTAAACACCGATCCTCGATCAGATATAATCCTGTTAGGCACGCCATGCAGCCTCACAATCTCACTGATGAAAACTCTAGCTATGTCAGGTGCTTGATACGTCATACACACAGGAATAAAGTGAGCACTCTTCGTCAGAGTGTGTACTACTACAAAAATTGAGTCATGTCTCCTTGTCGTCAGTGGCAATCCAACAATAAAATCCATCGAAATAGCTTCCCATTTCGATTCCGGAATGGCATGTGGTTGAAGTAATCCTGCCGGGTGTATATGTTTAGCCTTTACCTACTGACACTCTAGACATCTAGCCACAAAGTTGACTATGTCGGCCTTCATTCCCTTCCAGAAAAATAAGGGTTTAAGGTCTTCCCTCATCTTCGTGACTCCTAGGTGAGCCATGTAAACTGCTCTATGAGCCTCACTCAGGATCAACATCCTCAACTCGTCGTTTGGCGGTACATAAATCCAACCTCTAAACCTCAATAACCCATCGCTATCAAAATAAGATCCCTCATATCGTGGTACTATCATTGTGTTTTGTCCGATAAAACCCTCGACCTCCTTGTACCATTCGTTGTCATGCTGTAAAGTGAGAATTTTCTCACGTAAGTTCATCTAAAGAGGCAACACCGAGAAGATGCGTGGTCTCTGACTCAAATCATATACCACTCGGTTCATTGTTCCCTTTATGTAAGTAATCTCAAAGTTATACTCGCTAAGCAATTCCGACCAACGCCGTTGTCGCGTGTTCAGGTCGCTTTGCGTAAATATGTGTTGTAGTCCACAATGATCAGTCTTTAGTTCAAATTTTCTTCCAACAAGGTAGTGTCTCCAAACCTTCAAGGCATATACGATGGCTAATAACTCCAAATCGTGTGTCGCGTAGTTCTCCTCATGCCTTCTCAATTTCCTCGAAATGTAAGCAATCGTTCATCCGTCTTGCATCAAGACTCCGCCTAAACCTTCCTTGGATGCATCTGTGCATACCAAGAAGTCTGCGTCCATGTTAGGGACCTTTAGTATCGGCGCTGCCGTCAACAACTCTTTAAGCCTTCGAAATGCTTCCGCGTATTTCTCGGTCCAAACAAACTTCTTGTTTTTCTTCTGCAATTCCGTGATCGGATTTGCTATCTTCGAAAATCCATCGACAAACCATCGATAGTATCCTGCTAAACCCATAAAACTATGCACTTATGTGACATTTGTTGGCGCAGGCCATTCCATAATAGCTTCGACCTTGGCTGGATCCACGACGATACCTTCGCCGGAGATGACATGCCCTAAGTAGTGAATCCTCGATTGATAAAAAGAGCATTTGGACAACTTCCCATACAATTTGTGCTCTCGCAGACACTGTAGTACCAAGCGCAAGTGCTCGTCATGATCCTTTGTCATCTGAGAGTAGATCAAAATATCGTCAATGAATACTTGGACGAACTTGTCCAAGTACTCGCAGAACACCCCGTTCATCAAACTCATAAATACTCCTGGGGCATTTGTCAGTCCAAACGACAAAACAATAAACTCGTAATGTCCAAATCTCATCTTAAAGACGGTCTTAGGGACGTCCTCCTCCTTGATCCGCAACTGGCGATACCCTGATCGTAAATCGATCTTGGAGAACACCATCGCACCCTTCATTTGATCGAACAGATCATCAATTCTTGGTAAGGGATACTAATTCTTGATCGTAGCCTTGTTCAGTTGATGGTAGTCAATGCAAAGCCTCCACGATCTGTCCTTATTTCGTATGAAAATAACCGGTGCACCCCACGGTGACACATTATGGCGTATCAGTCCCATGTCCAGCAACTCCTTCAGTTGCATTTTCATCTCTTGCAACTCCCGGGTCCACATCCGATATGGCGTTCTTGCTATCAGTTCGGTCCTCGGTTTCAGGTCTATGGTAAACTCCAATTCCCTTTCCGGCGGCATCCCAGGTAACTCCTCTGGAAATACGTCCACAAACTCCTTCACCATCGGAAGGTGTTCTAGACCTTCCGTTACTCCCTTTTAGTTCAGCGCAAGGATCACATAAAGCTTGCACCCCTTGTGCATACTCTTTCGTAATTGTAAGGAAGAGACGAACCTCAGGGAAACTCCCTGGTTCCGGCATACAATCACATGTCTCTGTCCTTCATCGTCAACCAACCTCAACCATTTCGTCTTACAGTTGAGTATCACCTCATGCGATTCCAACCAATCCATACCAATCACGACATCATAAGATCCTAAGATCGTGACGTACAAGTTGACCCTCATGACAAACTCTCCCAGGTTAAGGGCACATCCCACAACCTTTCCTCCAACCTTCTGTTTGGCTCCTGAAGCCATCTCGACGAAGATAAACTCGTCCTATTCGACTTCCTTTACCTTAATCCTTTTTAGCGCTACACTAGAAATGAAACTCTCAGTAGCACCTGGGTATATCAAGATACTAAGGGTCTGGTCAGCGACAGTACCTGTCGTCTTGAGCACAGTCGACTGGTGCTCTCCCTGGCGGTTATTCACCGCTGCATGAATCCGATGGGCCTTGCCCATATCTCCCACTGTAGTGGGTTCAGCTAATTTGGACACTCTGGTCCTCTCCACAGGACAATCACGCTGGTATTGTGGCTCCCCACACGTCCAACACCCCTTCTTCAGCCTAGTAGTCTTGGTACCCGAAGTAGAAGATGACGACCCACCGGCCTGAAAACCTGGTCTGTTCTGCTGAACAGGCCTAAACTGCTGCTGCTACGGGCGACGCTACTGCTGATGCTGTGGTCCTCGATAAGGTGTCCGCTGCTGAGGCGGCAGTCGTTGGGGTGTAGTGAAAGTTGATACCCTCTGGAAGCCATGATATCCTAGCGTATGTCTTGCTGGGGTCTGATGCTATGGGGTTCCAGATGAACCCTGCCCTACTGGTCTCGCTGGAGTCTTGGTCTGACCCCCACTGATAAGCTCCTCCTTTGCTATGAGGGCCTTCTAGACGACGTCGTGAAAGGTTTGAGGCATCAAAGTCCTAACCTTTTCATGCAGGCTGCTATTAAGGCCAAACACGAACCGGTTGACCTTAAGTTTCTCCGTGTTATGGTGCGGAGCATACCGGAGCAGCTCCATAAAACGTGCCTCGTACTCGGGCACCGTACGACCTCCCTGTCGTAAAGCATTGAACTCATTGAGCTGACGCTCAATGAATTCCTCTGAAAGATACCTCTCTTGGAACCGTTCCTCGAACAGTTCCCATGACACGTATTAAACGACCATGTTCAACTGCGGTAGGAGCGTCTTCCACCATAGAAGAGCGCTCCCCTTCAGTTGAAAGACCGCCATGTGGACCTTCATGTTGGAGGTATAATCGCGAAGTGCGAAGCACATCGCCATGTTCTCCAACCATGCCTCGGCGGCTGCGCCATCCGGGGCACCAAAGAACTTGGGAAATTTAACCTTCTCGAGTTCACGGTGAATGCTACCAGTAACGGCCAGTGCGCGCGGAGGAACCTCAGCGGGTGCCAGCACACTGGCCTCATCTCTGTCCAAGCGGTTGATCAGTGCCTCGGACATGCACTGAAAATACCTCATCATCCCAACAACATCGCCAACTGCTATCTGCTCCCATCCAAGAACCTACTCGTCTCCCCAGGGGTTAGACCCCTTAGGCGTGGATGCTACTGGAGGCGTCACGCCTCCTCCACTAGCACCCCGTCGTCTGCCTCCGTGGCATCCTCTAACCATGATTACCTGCACGCACAAAATCAACTCGATCAACAACAATATAATCAAATCAAATCCTGTCAACAGAAGCTGTAGAGAATCCCCAGTCGCGGGTCGAACCCTCTCTGATACCATATGTAACAGCCTCCTCGTTACAACAACTAACTCTAATTTTTTTTTGTTAAGGTGTGTGCACGCGTGTACAAAGGAAACAAACACATTTGACTATGCGTTGCCACCCAATGACGACAAGGACGCACGACACGTAACTGTATGCATAAACGACGATCAACAATAATAAGTAAAACTGACTACCCATCCATCCTACCCTGCAATGGTTAGGACCTCCAAGACACATAAGCAATGCTCAAGCCCAGGTTCCCATCGATTTTAACCATTTAAGGTCTCAGGGCTAGCGACTGTTCTGAGGAACATGGAGGTGTCTACATCCCTCTCGACACGAGTAGTCCAAGAAATAAAATGATCTCAACCAAGTACAACAACAACTAAAGAACAACCACTGAATCAACAGAAAGAGCAAGTACGAAGGACTCCGACAACGACCTTTCATTGTTAATACAAGGTATTTTCTATGACTCAAATGGCATTTAATACTGACCCCAAAATTCCATTTGAACTCCATTAATAGACGAGATACCCAATCCAACCTTAGAATAATGTAAA
>ML806991.1:238846-256200 GCA_009831015.1 Picea engelmannii | reverse complement strand
TAAGCATACAATAATGAGAAAGGACCTTATATACCTTGGAATGATCAGATGTAGTGATATTATGAGTCTAAACACTAGTGATGAAGGGTATAATAATGGCAAAAAGTAGGAGCAAAAAGGTACAATATGTGGTCCTAACAGTTGGATGCACTTGTTTATGGTACAGGTTGATTACGGGTTTTTTGGTACAGGTTGGTGCATGGTTGATGCACTTGTTTATGGTACAGGTTGATTACAGGTTGAGGTACAGGTTGATGCATGGTTTAGATTTATTGGTACAGGTTTACAGCGGTATATCTCATAGTGATAGTGTGACAACGGTTTCATCATTCTATTTCTACTTCAGGGTGTCAGGACGGGGCAAGGACATGTGGTTGTATCCACCTTCTGGTTGTAGCCAGAGAATTGGGGAGTTGGAGCTTCCCTTAGGTTCTAGCCTAAGAAACTAGGGGGTTGGAGCCTCCTTCCAGTTGCAGCTGGAAAAAAACAAAGTTGGTGCTTCCAATGAATGTAATTCTTCAAGACATATAAGAAAAGGCATTCTGTGGTTTTCTCCCGATTTGGGTTTCCACGTAAAACACTGGTGTACTATGTATGTGTGTGATTGTTTATTTCTTACTGCTCATTATTGGATAATAATTCTACATTGATACAACATTTGAAGAAAAAGGATTATAATTACGCTATTACTGATTCACCCCCCCTCTCAGTAATCCAACAATTGGAATCAGAGAAGGTTCCTTCAGAAATCGGTTTAACCACTGAAAGGTAGATCATGGAGAGTACCAACTCATATAAAAATGGAATACCATAGTTTGATGGACAGAAGCTTGTTTTTTGGAGCATAAGGATGAATACATATATACAGCCATAGGGATTTCAATTTTAGTAATCAATTGTAGATGGATACACAGCACCAACAGTTCCACCAACAAATGACAAAGCAGTGAAACTCGGTGAGAATAATTCCAAAGCCAAAAATGCACTTTTGAATGGTCTCGGTGACATAGTATTCACCAAAGTTGCACATTGTAAATATGCTAAAGAGATTTGGGACAAGCTTCGAAATATTTATGAAGGAGATTCAAAACTCAAAGCAGCAAAGCTTCAAACTTACAGAGGTCAGTTCGAACAACTAAAAATGAAGGAAGATGAAGATATCGCAGCCTACTTCTTACGAGTCCATGAAACAAGGAATGCAATCATAGGATTGAGAGAAGAAATCAAAGAATCTGTAATTGTTCAAAAGGTACTAAGATCTCTTCCTATGAGATTCAACCCTAATATATCAACATTAGAAGAAAGATCGGATCTAAACTCAATAAGAATGGATGAACTGCATGGAATCTTCACAGCATATGAGATGAGAATGGAACAGGAAAATCGAGATGTAAAAGAAGCAGTCTTCAAAGCATCCAAAAGATCAAAGAAAAAGAAAAAGGAACAAGAAGAATATAACAACAACAGCGATGTCTCGGAAGATGATAAAGAAGTGGCCAACTTTGTCAAAAGACTGAACAAGGGAACCAACGGTAGGTATAGAGGTAAGCTTCCTTTAATTTGTTTTAATTGTGATGGTATTGGTCATTTTTCTAACAAATGTCCTCATAAGAAAAAGAGAAATGATGAAGGTTACTCAAAAGGAAGACAAACATATAAAGGTAAAAGAACCACAAAAAAAAGTTTACAAGAAAATCTTTTGCACCAAAGAAGACATCCCATCATCAGATGAAGATGAAGTTAGTGACAGTGAAACAGGGAGAGTTCTATTCATGGTAGTAGAAGAATCTGATAAGGAAGACTCCGAAGAAGAATATGAAGAAGCATATGAAGAAGAAATTGAAGAGGCATAAGTTGACTTCTAAGAAGAATTAATGAGTGCCATAGAAGTTATCAGGAGAGAAAAGAAGAAAAACAAGAAACTACAAGAAGAACTGGATAAGAAAAAATACACTCAAGAACTAGAACAAATGATCACAAAATTGAAGGTTCAAATAGAAGAAGATAAAATAATTGAAGAAGAACTCAAAGAATAGCTAGAAGGAAAGGACAAGATCATTGGAAACCTAGAAGCAGAGATTGTCACACTAAGAAAGAATATTCAAAAGAAAAATATGCAGAATAGCTCAAAAGTTCTGGATGACATTATCAACAGTCAAAAAACCCATCTTGACAAGTCCAGACTTGGATACAATCAGAAAGAAAAGAGATCAAGCTCCAAAACAACAGAGAAAAAAACAAATCCAAAAATCTATGCAGAAACAATCAAAGGAGATAAAAAGATATATAAGGAAGATTACAGGGACACTCCTCCACTGAGAAGATTCAGATTTCAGAATCAAAAACAGATAGACAGGCCTCAAGAAGAAGAAGGATTCATAAGAGCACCTCCTTTCAGAAGATCTTCAACTACCAGGTATCAAACTATATTTTTTTCTTTATGTTATGCATGTAATAATTTTGGACATAAAGATGTAAATCGCAGAGCTAACAACAGAAACAATAACTACTTTGAGAGCCATACACAAAGGGGTTATTCAAGAAGACCTAGTGAAACACAGATAAGAAGTTACAACATGTTTGAATCTTTGAGAACCGAAGTGGAATGTTACAAATGTAAAAAATTTGGACACATGGCCAAAAATTGCAGAATGACAGTCCCTCCTAAAGAACCTCAACAGAGTCACAAACAAGAACCTCGGAAAACAACATGGATAAGAAAGCAAGATCAGTATAGAAATGAAGAATGCACAGTCGCTCTACAAGATAAACAAAAGAAACGTGGTTGGTATGTTGATAGTGGATGTTCAAAACAAATGAAAGGTGATAGAGACAAGTTTCTTACGTTACGAAAGGAAAGATATGGATCAGTCTCCTTTGGAAATGATGATTTAGCCAAAATCATTGGAAAAGGCACAGTCTGAATTGGGAACAAAAATGAAAAGGCAGAAAATGTTCTACTAGTAGAAGATATGAAACATAATCTTTTAAGTGTGAGTCAAATGTGTGACCAAGGTCATAAAGTTACTTTAGATTCACAAAAGTGTGAGATAAGAAAATAAGGTTCAGGGAAATTGGTCGCTACAGTTGCAAGAACTTCAAGCAACATATATGTGTTAAACAAAATTGGAAATGAAAAGTGTTTTCTAGGAAAGGAAGATGAAATTTGGCTATGGCACAGAAGAATGGGTCACATGCATTTTGATAACCTTGTCAAAGTCAGAAAAAAAGAAGCAGTCAGAGAAATGCCCCAGATCACAAAACCAACCAACACTTTATGCAAGCATTACCAACAAGGAAAGCAAACAAAGACCAGGTTCAAATCAAAGGAATATTCAACAACAAAACCACTCAAAATTGTGCATACTGATCTAGTTGGACCAACTACAACAAAAGGCTTAAAAAGTGAGAGATAATTTATGTTATTAGTTGATGATTATACAAGAATGACTGCAGTTTTATTTCTCAAGAACAAGTCAGAAGCTTTTGAAAACTTCAAGATCTACAAGGAAATGGTTGAAAATGAGATGGATTCAAGAATCAAATGCTTAAGATCGGATAATGGAGGAGAATTCACCTCAAAGTAATTTATGGACTACTGCAGCAATCATGTATTAAAAAGGCAATTCTCCGTTGCTAGGACACCTCAACAGAATGGAGTTGTTGAAAGAAAGAAAAAGACAGTACAAGAAATGGCTCGAACAATGATAATGGATTCAAAGTTGAAAGATATTTTTTGGACACAGGCAGTGCATACAACAATTCACATTCAAAACATAGTAATGCTCAAAAACAACACTGATAAAACTCCCTACGAGCTATGGAAAGGAAGACCAACAAATGTGAAGCACTTCATAGTTTTTGGAATCAAATGCTAGATCAAAAGAGAAGATGGCAGAATGGGAAAGTTTGACTCTCATTTGGACAAAGGAATACTTGTTGGTTACTCAAGTACAAGGAAAGCATACAAGTATTAAAATCTAAGATTAAACAAATTTGTGGAAAGCATCAACATAACAATTGATGAAATAGGAAGACCAAAATCAAAGGAAGAAGAAAACAAATCAATGGAACAACTTTTCGAAGAAGAAGATGAAAAAGCAGTAGAAGATGAAGATGAAGAGAATCTAACAGAAGCAGAAGAGAAAGTTCAGCAAGTATCTCCAAAGACACCTATAAAACAAGTACAGAAGAATCATCCTTCAGATTAGATTATTGGAAACAAAGATGCAGGAGTTGAGACTAGAAGAAAAATCCGTTCACCAAAACAAACACACCTAGCACTCTTATCTACAATTGAACCAAACTGTTTTGAATAATCCAGCAAGGATGAATTTTGGAATAAGGCCATGGATGAAGAATTGGATAAAATAGATAAAAATGACACTTGGGAATTGGTTCCAAAACCAAAGAATAAGAATGTGATCGGAACAAAATGGTTTTTCGGGAATAAATTGAATGAAGATGGACAGGTTACAAGGAACAAAGCTAGATTGGTATGTAAAGGATATGCACAGATTGAAGGAATCGACTTTGAAGAGACATTTTCCCCAGTTGCCAGAATGGAAGCAATCTGTTTGCTTTTAGCTTATGCATTCTCCAAAAATGTTAAAGTATATCAGATGGATGTTAAATCAGCTTTTTTGAATGGGGAACTTGAAGAAGAAGTCTACATTGAACAAATAGAAGGATTTTTGTTGTCAGAGAACACAGAGTATGTGTGTAAATTAAAGAAGGCCTTGTATGGTCTAAAATAGGCTCCTAGAGAATGGTACTCTAGACTGGATAAGTATTTGCAGCAGGCAGGGTTTAGAAAAGGAAGTGCAGATAGCAACCTCTACATCAAGGTAAGTCAAGGTAATATTTTATTAATTGAAGTTTATGTTGATGATAATATTTTTGGTAGTGATGATGACAGGTTAAGACAGAAATTTGCAAAAGACATACAGAATGAAATTGAAATGTCATTACTTTGAGAACTATCCTTCTTTCTGGGACTTCAGATACGTCAAAGAAACCAAGGAATTTTTATTTCTCAAACCAAGTATATCAGAGAAATGCTAAAGAGGTTCGGAATGGAAGATTGCAAACCAATTATCACTCCCATGAAAACCAGTTGTAAGTTGAACAAAGATGATGATTCGAAGTCTACAGATCAGAGGCAATACAGGTCAATGATTAGCAACCTACTATATGTGACAGCATCCAGACCAGATGTAATGCAAGTAGTTGGACAGGTGGCACAATTTCAAGAAGCACCAAAGGAATCACATGCATTAGTAGTAAAGAGGATCTTCAGATATCTCAAAGGAACAGAAGAGTTTGGATTATGGTATCCAAAAGGAAAAGATCTATCACTTATTGCCTACACAGATGCAGATTGGGCAGGTTGTATTGATGACCAACGAAGCACCAATGGAGCAGTGTTCTATTTAGGTGAGTGTTTAGTATCATGGATAAGCAAGAAACAATCATCAGTATCTCTATCTACAGCCGAGGCAGAGTATATTGTAACAACAACATGTTGTACACAGGTTCTTTGGATGAAACAAACTTTGACAGATATATAAGTTGAGTATGATGAGCCCATTCCAATATATTGTGATAATACAAGTGCTATCAGTATCTCAAAAAACCCGATGATGCACTCCAAGACGAAGCACATTCCAATCAAGTATCACTTTCTACGAGAATAGGTTGCAGAAAAGAACATCGAAGTTGAGTATGTGGGCACAGAAGAACAAGTGGCAGACATCTTTACAAAACCACTTCCACGGGAAGCCTTTGAATATCTTCGCCAAAGACTTGGAGGTATTTCTACTCCAAAATGAATGATTTTTGAAATCTTTTTGAATGCTCATATTATATGTCTTAGATGTACACGATGAAGCACCATAAGAGGACAGTTCAATCAGGGGGAGCAGCCCTGGATGGAAAGATACCTTTGTCATTGATGACAAAGGGGGAGATATTTATAAAATGCAGAGGAAAAAGGAAGATTTATCAGATGCATAGGATATAGGCATGGTTCTAGGGGGAGCATGAGTGATATGATTTCAGTATTGCATTAGATTGTTGCCATCAATGCCAAAGGGGGAGATTGTTGATTAAGGTTGGTTGTCATTGATGTCAACCCTTAAAGAAAGACTCGTAGCACAAAGGTTTGGGTAATGGAACCAATATTGTTTGATGTAAATATGACTCATTATTGTTTTTTCATGGTTTATAAGAAGTAAATATGGATGAACTCCAAAGTGGTCCCCTTATGGTGAAATCCCTCACGGGAAGATGCTTTGCGGAGTAAGAGAACCCATGCTTAATTGTGGAATAATGAGATGAAGGATAGTGAATTTTTCAAGGAAAATATCCTATATGGATAGTGTTTGTCATGCCATTTCCATTGGTATGTAGAACGTCGCATAACTCCTCACGGTTAGAGAGTTATGACCATGTGAAGTTGGAGAACCCAGGTTTGGGTAATGGACCCAAGTTTGTTTGATGGATAACAATATGATTTTTGCTATATTTGAAGGTAATACTATTCTATATGGATAGTACATGTCATTCCTTTTCTGGTGGTATGTGGAATGTCACATAACTCCTCATGGTTTGAGAGTTATGGCCTTACAAAGGTGGAGGACCCTCATATGTCATCTAGAAGCCCCAAAAGGTCAAAGTAGTCAAAGTGGTTTATGAGATTTTAAAAGGTAAATAATAAAGTGAAGTGATGAGTGTATTGTAATTCAAAGTGAATACAAAATAAATTATTTCAATAATAAATTTAATGGAGAAATTAGAAGTGGGTTAACCCTAAAATAAGGAAAGAGGGCCAAGTGACCTAGAAGATGCTTTTACAGAAGCTACTTGGAAAGTATAAATAAGAGGCAAGGCTCTCTCATTTTAATAACACTTGATCATATTGAATATATATAGGTGTATGAGGTAACCAAGGATATATAAGCCTAATTTCTGAGGGAAGGGGAAGAAAAGAAGGCCGAAATGCAAGGAAGGATAAATTCTTTTGATGGTGCTTTCTAAGGTGTGTTATTTACAGGTCATCTCACCATTTTCGCTATAACTATTTTTCTATAAATATTCATAGCCTGAAATTGCTATTCCACTTAGAAAACATACCCAAGTATCTGTGGTAAACAATTCATCTTGTGTATCATTTTACTTTGGGAGTTACACTCCGTGAAAAATAGGGTTTTTGGCTAGTCCTGAAACTAGTCAAAAACAGGTGTCTCGGGTAAAAATGTAATAACTTATTCATAACATATCCAAATTTAGTGAGACAAAATGTGTTGGTTAGGGTACAATATTTATTATGTTTTGTAACAGTTTTAGATCAATTCAATCAATATTTCATGCGGGGCACGGTCTACAAAGTATCTCTCTAGAATAAGCCAGAATTCAGCAAGGTATGCCATTTTTGCTATAACTCCTTTTATGAGAGGTTCCAAGTAGTGAAACCTGGAGGAATTTCATAAAACACATTGAAAAACATTGTATATAAGTTTCATATATTTATACATTACAAGTTCAAAGTTATGATTACTTCAAGTTAGGGTTGTTGACTAATCCAAAACTATGCATGTGAGACTAAAGAAAAGTTTGATGAAAATGCTAGTCTATTGTTGTTAAAGTTAAGGAAGGTTTGCAGGAATGTGATCATATACACCAAGTCTATTACAAAGCTACAAATAATATTTGTATGATGAAATTGATGAGGGTTTTGTAGGTACATGTTGAGTACATGATTGAGACAAGTAGTTGATGAGTTGGCACATACATGAGGTGTATAGTTGATGATGTTGGTACATATTGATGAGTAGTTGACACATGATTGGTACATACTTGGTACATGGTTGGATGCACTTGTTTATGGTACAGGTTGATTACAGGTTTTTTGGTACAGGTCGGTGCATGGTTGATTCACTTGTTTATGGTACAGGTTGATTACAGGTTGAGGTACAGGTTGATGCATGGTTGATGCATGGTTCAGATTTATTAGTACAGGTTTACAATGGTATATCTCACAGTGATAATGTGACAATGGTTCCATCATTCTACTTCTACTTCAGGGTGGAAGGACGGGGCAAGGATAGGTGGTTGTAGCCGGAGAACATAGGGGTTTGTAGCCTCCTTCTGGTTGTAGCCAGAGAATTGGGGAGTTGGAGCTTCCCTCAGGTTGTAGCCTGAGAAACTAAGTTTTTGGAGCCTCCTTCCAGTTGCAGCTGGAAAACAAACGAAGTTGGTGCTTCCAATGAATGTAATTCTTCAAGACATATAAGAAAAAACATTATGTGGTTTTCTCCCGATTTGGGTTTCCACATAAAACATTGGTGTAATATGTATGTGTGTGATTGTTTATTTCTTACTGATCATTATTGGATAATAATGCTACATTGATATAACATTTGAAGAAAAAGGATTATAAATACACTATTACTGATTCACCCCTCTTTTCAGTAATCCAACAGAAAGAAGTTCAATCTTTCTTGGGGAAGATTAATTTTGTAAGAAGGTTTGTTTCTAATTTTGTTGAACTTGTGAAGGACATTACAGTCATGTTGAGGAAAGGAAACAAAATAAAATTGAATGTTGGATCTCAAAATTCCTTCAATCAAATAAAGAAGGTCGTGATCGAAGCACCTATCCTCATCAATCCAGAGCACTCCAAATATTTTATGATTTTCTCCTTTTCTTCATTTGACACAGTAGCAGTCATTTTGTTGCAAAAGAAAGATGAAGGGTTTGAACATCCCATTGCCTTTTTCGGTAGGACATTGAGAGATGCAGAGATGAAATATGATATCATGGAAAAACAATTCTATTCTCTGGTTAAGGCCCTCAAATATTTCAAGGTCTATGTTTTTCATTCAAAGGTCATTGTGTATGTCCCTTCAGCCTCTGTGAAGGAGATTCTCATTCAGCCTAACATAGATGGGAGAAGGAGAAAATGGATTGCTAAAATCCTTGAATTTGACTTGGAGATAAGGCCCACCAAATTGGTTAAGGGTCAAGGTTTAGCCAGGACGCTGGCTGAATCTAATTACAAATCCTCGGGGACAAATTTCATCAACACTTGCTCAGAAAATCAGCAGGTTGAGTTGTATGATACAAGTTCTCAAGTCAGCCCTCCATTAGCAGAATGTGCTTGGTACAGGGACATCATTTTCTTTCTACAAAAGTTACAGCCTCTTGATGGCATGGAAAAAATAAAATTAAGAGCTCTAAAGCTCAGATCAATTAAATATTGCCTCATTGATCAAGTTTTATATTGGAAAGATCCTCTAGGGGTGTTGTTGAAATGTTTAGACCCACAGGAAGCCCAAAAAATCATGTATGATTTGCATGACAGATTTTGTGGGGGACATCACTTCTAGAGAACCACAGCCTACAACATTATCATAGATGGCTATTTCTGGCCTAGCCTATTCACTGACATTTGTGATAAAATCAGGGCTTGTGTCAAGTGCCAGAAATTCTTAGGAAAACAGCAGCTCAAGTCCTTTCCTTTGAAGCCTGTGGTAGCTTCAGGACCTTTTCAAAAGTGGGGCCTATATTTTATTGGGAAAATTCATTCATCTTCTAGTGGTCAGCACAGGTGGATCTTGACTGGCACATATTACTTTACCAAGTGGATAGAAGTTATCCCCACAAGGAGTGCTTCTCACAAGGCAATAATTGGTTTTCTTGAGGATATTATAGCAAGTTTTGTTTGTCTGAAAATAATTTTCACTGATAATGTTGCATCCTTTAAGGTCGAAGCATTGATTCAATTCTGTGAGCAGTTTGGAATTGCATCGATTCACTCAACTCCTTACTACCCCCAAGAGAATGGAGTAGCATAATCCTCTAACAAGAACCTTATAAAGATCATCAAAACATTGTTAGAAGACAATAAGAAAGCATGGAATTCAAAGCTCAAGTTTGCTATGTGGTCTCACAGAGTGACAACAAAGAGGTCTCTTGGTTTCTCTCCTTTTCAGCTTGTATATGGAGTTGAGGCCATCTTTCCTTCTCAGTTGGCCTTACCTGTGGTAAAATTATTCCAAGACTGCCAAGGAGAGCCTGATGATATGATAAGAAGGATACATAAGTTGGTGGAAGTGCAGCAAGCTAGAGAGAAGTTGTTGGAAAAAGCACATTGGCATCAACAGAAGATCAAGCAGGCTTTTGACAGGAGAGTAAGAAAAGAGGATTTCCAGTCGAGAGATCTAGTACTCAAATGGGATGCACCCAGGCAGGATAAAGGAAAGCACAGTAAGTTTGAAGCCTTATGGATTGGGCCCTTCAAAATATTTGAGATATTTCCAAACAATACTTACAGGTTGCATAATTTGGAGGGAGCAGAAGTTTTTGGCAGCCCTATAAATGGGCATTTTCTGAAAAGGTTCTTTGTTTGAGCCATGAATGGCTCTTTCATGTCATTGTAAATATCTTTTTCCTTTTTTTTATGTTTTCAATAAGTGACTCCACAACCCAACAGTAAGGCGACTAAAGTTGAAGTTCTTAGAGCCTCACAAGGAGGTCTCTATCCCCCATGGAGCCTAATTTTATCACACATCTATGTAAAAGGGGGAGGGTTTGTTTCCCTCGGGAAATTACCCTTGGTGAAGAAATGTATGAAAGGGGTCGCTTGCACGACCCACTTTATCTTTTTATCCTAAGTTTTTGGCTTGGGCGCGTTGTGTTAATAGGTGTGCAGATCTCAGTGGCTGAGATCTGTGTGCTCATATCTTAGGTCCTTATTGCATATCAGACCCCCCCAAACCTTTTTCCTTTAATGGAGGGAGTGGTCCGAGTTGGTGGTTTTGCAAGCGTGGCCCCCCCACTACATGTCACCCTCACAATAACTTTCACCTCCCCAGCACATTACCACCTACCCCCTCCTCCCCCTCCAAGTTAGCCTTATTACCGCCTCCCATTACCATCATTTCTCCTACCTCCACTTGTCCTCCACTCACATCACTCACGTGCATGTTCCCTTCCCATTGTCATGCCTCCCCTCTTACCTCCCGACATGTGTCTTCCACTCTCACTCCATGTCGCCTCCATTGTGGTTGTCGTGTGCCTCCTGACCCCGCACACACCTTCCTCCATGTCCTCTCTCCTCGCCACATCATTCCCCTGTGCCTTTACACCTCAACTCTCAAGTGTTGGTGCCCACGTTTCCCCAGTCACTGCTCTACCTACTGCATCATTCCACTTGGCCTCCGATCACCCGGCATTCCATACCAATTTGCATCAATCATATCGTTGGCTCCCCATCATCAGTGTCCATGTCCGCCTGTCAGTATTCCCTGCAAACATTCAGTGAAGATCCAAGTGGTAGAGTTTCAAAGTGCGGTCAGCATGCTTTTCCAAATGTCGTATTGACTCAGGCTCATCCTGATCCCAATGCGAGTAGTTAATGAAAGTGAGAGAGGTGGTTGAAACCTCATCTCACCACATAAATGGAAAGCCAGAGAAGGACCAGCCATGGAAGCAGACTGTCAGCCCAGACTAACATGAGATCGCATCTAACAGGGAGCTGCATCGGCGGTCTGATAGACGACTGCACACACAGTCTGCAGAGGAGTTTCAAATGCAAAGCTTTGAAAGCTTTGACTCGATTGCACATCTGGAGGTGGTAGTTGCTCTAGGTATATGTAGGCATTTTTGATATTTTGGTATGGTCGATGGTTGAGCTAAGCTCCTGCATTGTAAAGTTTTTATAAAGCACTATAGTTATCTGGTTATGTAATTCGATCTGAGATTTCTTATTTGATGAAAGTTAGCTTCCTGATTCCATGCTTTATTGCGTTTGATATTGAATGTTCATGATTGAATGAATCATATGAATGTTTATGACTGTGTTGTAATGAATGTTGGATTATAACACGGTTATAGCGTTTTTAGTCTCCTGAACTTCGAATCTAAGAGGATCTTGTTTTTCTAAGTTTTTCCTCTTTAGGCTACTGGAAGACTTGTTGTCTAGAGCAGACCTTTTCATTTTCTCCTCAATTTATTCCTCCTGCTCACCCTTACCACAACATACTAACTAAATTCGAATCAAGACCTCATTTGTGTGTGCATGATGGTCCAGCTTTCTAAGTTAAAACGATAGTATCCTGAGTCTGCACCCATTCAACCCCCTTTAAATTATTCATTGTGACATACAAACCGATGGGTATTGGTCTTACCTCTGCCTCAATCCAGACGTGACTTCTGGTGCTAACACTTTTCAAAATTGAATTTAAGATCAGGGTACTACCAGATTCGAGTAAGCTTAGAAGATGTACAAAAAAATGCTTTTCAAACACATGAAGGTCATTATGAGTTTAAATTCATGTCGTTTGGTCTAACCAATGCACCAGCTACCTTCCAAGAAACTATGAATAAACGTTTTCACCCCTACTTAAGGAAGTTTGTATTGGTCTTCTTTGATGATATTCTTATTTACAGTCAAACTTGGAAGGAGCATATGAACCATTTATAACATATACTTTCTCTCTTTGAAAAAAATCAGTTATATGCCAAACTATCAAAATGTTCCTTTGGTAAAGAAGAAGTAGAATACCTTGGTCATGTCATATCTCAAGGAGTCAAGGTGGACCCTGAAAAAATCAAGGCAATCACAAAATGGCCCAAACCAAAGAACATATCAAAACTAAGAGGATTCCTTGGATTAACAGGTTATTATTGAATATTTATCAAGAACTATGCTCATTTAACAACACCCTTATCAAACCTATTAAAGAAAAATTCATTCAAATGGGATAACAGTGCACAAGAATGTTTTGAAACATTAAAAAGGACTATATTGTCTACACTTGTATTAGCAACACCAGATTTTGTAAAACCCTTTGTAGTAGAATGTGATGCATCGGGAATTGGAATAGGATCAGTATTGATGCAAGATGGCCACCCAAGAGCATTTGAAAGTCAAAATCTCAACAAAAAGGAAGAGTTGAAATCTACCTATAATAAGGAAATGTTAGCTATTATGCATGCATTAGCTAAATGGTGACAATATCTCTTAGGAAGAAAATTTTCGATACGTATTGATCACAATAGTCTCCAATACTTACTAAGACAAAAAAATTGTCCACAGAACAACAAAAGTGGATGGAAAAACTTTCCACCATTGATATGAAAATAATACACAAAAAAGGAAAAAACGACGTAGTTGTTGATGCACTATCACGAAAAGATGAGGAAGTAAACGCATATGCAACAATAGTAGTCATTCCAGATTAGTTGGATGAGATTCGAGTTGAGTATTCCAAAGATCCAGAATCTAATTCCATAATCAACAATTTAGACCAAAAGCCCAAATTTGAATGGAAAAATGACATTTTATGGTACAAAAACATAATCTACCTAATTTTATCCTCAAAATTTTAAATGAAAGTTTTAAGGGAGTCACACAACTCCCTAGCATCAGGAAATGTGGGTTTTTTCAAAACCTAATGTAATGCATGAAATAATTCTATTGGAAAGGAATGAATAAGTATATTCAAATATTTGTTTTCGAATGTGAAATTTGTCAAAGGAATAAAAATGAAAGTGTTATGACTCCAGGATTACTTCATCCCCTACATATTCCTAAACAAAAATGGGAAGAAATTTCAATGGATTTCATTGAAGGGCTACCCACGTCTGAGGGGAAGGATAAAATTTTTGTGGTGGTTGACAAATTAACCAAATATGCACATTTCATGGCAGTAAGAAAAACCAACTCAACAAAACAAGTTGCAGATGTTTTTTGCAAAAACATTTATAAGTTACATGGGTTTCTAAAGGTAATTGTCAGTGATAGGGATGCAAAACTGAAAAGAAATTTCTGGAAAGAATTTTGCAAAAATATAGGAATGTCTCTTAACAAGAGCTCTGCCTATCATCCACAAACAAATGGACAAACAGAAATCATAAATAAATGCTTAGAAACATACCTACAGTGCTTTGTGATATATAAGGAAAATGAATGGTCTCAATGGTTACACTTAGTCAAATGGTGGTATAACTCTACATATCACACATCCGCTAAAATGACTCATTTCCAAGCCTTATATGGTTACAAACCACCTAAATGGAAGGAGTTTGTCCTAATAAATACTAAGGTCCAAGAAGTAAGAAATAAGATAGAGGAAGAACCAAAAATCATACAAATATTAAAAGAGAACCTAGCAACATCTTGTAATCGAATGAAACCACTAGCAGACCAACATAGATCAGAAAGAGAATTTGAAGAAGGTGATTGTGTGTTTGTAGGATTCCAACCCTACAAACAATTATCCCTTAAGCAACAAGGGAAGAACAAATTAGCCCCAAAATTCTATGGACCCTTTCAAATTAACAAAGAAATTAGCCAAGTAGCTTATAAATTGGAGATGCCAGAAAATTGTCGCATCCACAATGTCTTCCATGTTTCATGTCTAAAAAAAATGTTTGGGCAAGCTCAACCAGTGCAAACAAAAATCCATGAATTTGATGACGAAGCAAAATTTATTTTAGAACCAGAAGGTATTCTTTCCACGAAGGAAAAGGTGTTACGTTCCATAACCATAATGGAATATCTTATCAAATGGAAAAACCTTCCAGAAGAAGATTCATCTTTGGAGTCTAAACAATTCCTTCAACAATACCCATCCCTACCCTTTCTTTGAGGACAAAGCAAAATATTAAGAGGGTGGCAATGTTACAAACATAAAAATGATAATAATAAATATAATAAATTGTAATAATAATTAATATCATTTAATTAAAACAAGAGGCATGTACCTCTTCATCAAGAGGCATGTACCTCCTCACCTCGTGACCAATAAATGCTATATAGAAACCGTCACGAGGGTAGTGTAATCATCATCTTTATATTCAATTAAAATTAATACTCATAAATATTCATTTCTCAGTAAATAAGAGTTTTTATGTTACAAAAATCATGCTCTAGCATCTTCCCTCTTGCCAACACCAACATGCTTAACACACCACATGAGCCACAACAACCACAATTGTAGTTTGTTTGTACCTTATCTTTCCATTAACATGATTCACTACCAATTTTTTCACATCGTTGTTACATTTGCAGCCTTAAGTTTCTACAACACCATTTCCATTAACACAATTCACTACAAATTTTTCCACATCGTCATTACATTTGCAGCCTTAGATTTTCACAACTCCAGTACATGGTGAGCCAATGATGTAATAGTGTTGGTGTAATGGTGTTGAATATACATTCTTATTTGTCCCTACAACATCCTTTATAATCTTCATGAACTTCATGGACCTATGTATCATTATCCATCTAGAGTCGTTATCACAATGTTCTACCCCCTCTATAATGTTCCAATGAGCTCATGGGGTCTTCTCACCTCAATATGAGGATTCATGACACCACCCAAGCCTTCATATCATCATCCACCTTTAGATAAGAATCAAGTGCACTCCTTGTTACCGTGCATTACAACTATGGAGAATAATTAATTCCATGATTGTGAACATTGTCCTAATTGCATAGTTCCTCTTATTCATTTGAATTAAAGCTTTTTTGTTTTGGTTTTCAACATTTTGTATCGAGTTTTGATTTCAAGGAGGACCTCCACCAACATTCTTTCATGAACCTATTATCTTCAATAGCACACTTTGTTATAGGTTCAAGCACTTTATTTTTAGCATCCCGACATGGGTTTATGTAAATACTCCAACTACACCAAACTCAAGGATAATGTTGTCCTTTATTGGAAGAGTAATGAGTACCCCAACTACAATAGAAATTGGGGATGATTTCCCTCGTCGAGAGGATTTGATGATACTTAGTATAACAAGAGTTGCATGGCAGCTTAGTCCCTGCTAAGTAAATTTGGAAATGAAGATGATAGTAAACACCCTATAATTATTCATGATGATTACTTTGAAACATAAAATATGCTAACAAATGAGTTAATTTCATAATATTAAAAGAAAATAGCTTCTTAAAAGAATTCGACATAGACTCATAAGGGGTGGAGAAAGATTTAATGCTCCATGATGACACATAGTTTATAGATTTGTCATAACCGATACTAGACAAAATATGTTACCATGATTTTACTTTAATGCAGTTGCCATATAGTTTTGGGATTAACCTTAATTTCCTTCTAGTTAAGCTAAGCAAGCTAAATGCAAATCTTATTTAAAAAATAAAAAATAAAAATAAACATTTCACATTTTATAATATATATTTTAATATATATAATATTTTACTATCTTAATATATGTGTGTGTGTGTGTGTTATAAAATATAATATAAATTTTAATATAGAATATTTTATGTGTTAACATATATATTATGATGATGATGATGATGATGATGATGATGATGATTAACGTCCACTAAGACCTAATTGGTCTATCAGACCTTAAGAGGGTAAGTGATTACTTGTGATTCTTTAGAATTTTGTTTCTATGCTCGAAAAGCATGAAGAGAAGATTTATAAGATCACCATACTTTTTTTGACCTAAGAGGTTAGGAAGGTTGGTAGTGTGATCAATATTTTGAAAATGAGATCTAATATGGGTATAGGCTGGACAATCTAAGAGAAAGTGTTCTTCATCTTCAACCTTCTTAGTGTCACAAAGGTGACACAATCTTTCATCCCATGGCATTTTAGGAATTGACCAACGCCCAGTTTCACTATGGAGCTCGTGAGAATTTGTTCTTATCTTAGCAATGCTAATTTTTTTCTTTACACTTGGCAAAACAGAGAGATAATTTTGATCTTCTAGATTAGGGTTGATTACATCTTTATAATACGTTAATTTTTTTTTTTCCTCTAACTCTTTATCACACCACATTTTTTCCTTAAATTTTGATTTGACGTTTTGTTTAATAGTATCTTTATTCTGCAAAATGGTTTCTTCCATGATTCCCCAATAGTTTAGCCAAGACCAGACGTCTTTATGTCATCCTCGCTTGAGTCGATGGTGTTTATGACTTGATTTGGAAGCAATTTTAGGTAGCCTCTTGTCTTCCATGTTGTTTAACTTGTTCTTATACATTAGGTATCTAGTCATAGCCATGCTCTCAATGGGGGAGAGGCTTGTTTCTACGAGGAGGATGGCATAGGGCGTATTTTCTTTAATTTTGAGATTATAGGTTATAAAATTCTTTTGTATTTTCTCTATCTTTCTCTAGGATTCACGAGAGATACTACAGCCCCATACTTCACATCCATAAATAATAACAGGTGTAACAAGAGTCTCAAAGAGAAGTTTCTTCTTATCCCAACTCCAAAGTTCAGCTGATTTACAATTGTTTTCAAGCCCATAATAAGCTTTCCATCCCCCAATAATCATTTTCTCAATGCTATAATTCCAATTAA